>SJYW01016282.1:274835-307916 GCA_006410735.1 Raphicerus campestris | reverse complement strand
CCCTCCCTCCCTCCCTTACTTACATCTTCAGCTAATGTGTTGTGTTCTTAGCCCCACCAGGTACAAGAGCTGGCCTGGGTGCTGCTCTGTAGAGAAAATTCCTGTAGAGGAATTTACATTAATCTAGTTGCATGGAGACAAATATGTACATTAGACAACCTGAATACCTGGTGATGAGATCAAGAGTCGAGATCTGGACTGCATGTTCTGGGAGCTCACAGAGGTGCAGGGGCAGAAGGGGAGAGAGGAGGCAGCAGTGGCTGGCTCTGTGGCCGGCTCTGTGGCCACGGGTGGCACACCTGTCCCTGTTCCACAGTTCACAGGCGCCTGCACATTACCACACACAGATGGCTGGGCAGCCCTCCAGGGAACCAGAGCTCCACTGGGTCCATTTTACAGATGGTAACAGAGAGGCTCNAACTGAACTGAACTGAATGTCCCCGTGCAACCTCTCTAGATGAAGACATGGGGGCTGAATGAACCTTATTTGGCACTTGTCTGGTGCACTTGAAGAGATCTCTAGTCTTTCCCATTCTATTGTTTTCCTCTATTTCTTTGCATTGATCACCGAGGAAGGCTTTCTTATCTCTCCTTGCTTTTCTTTAGAATCCTGCATTCAAATGGGTGTATCTTTCTTTTTCTGCTATGCCTTTAGCTTCTCTTCTTTTCTCAGTTATTTGTAAGGCCTCCTAAGACAACCATTTTGCCGTTTTGCATTTCTTTTCTTGGGGATTGTCTTAATCACTGCCTCCTGTACAATGTCATGAACATCCGTCAATAGTCAGGCACTCTTGTCTATCAGATCTAATTCTTTGAATCTATTTGTCACTTCTACTGTATAATTATAAGGGATTTGGTTTAGGTCATACCTGAACACTCTAGTAATTTTCCATGCTTTCTTCAATTTACGTCTGAATTTTGCAATAAGGAGTTCATGATCTGAGCCACAGTCNACTTCTACTGTATAATTATAAGGGATTTGGTTTAGGTCATACCTGAACACTCTAGTAATTTTCCATGCTTTCTTCAATTTAAGTCTGAATTTTGCAATAAGGAGTTCATGATCTGAGCCACAGTCAGCTCCCTGTCTTGTTTTTGCTGACTTCATAGAGCTTCTCCATCTTTGGTTGCAAAGAAAATAATCAATCTGATTTTGGTATTGACCATCTGGTGATGTCCATGTGTAGAGTCGTCTCTTGTGTTGTTGGAAGAGGGTGTTTGCTATGACTAGGGCATTCTCTTGGCATAACTCTGTTAGTTTTTGACCTGCTTCATTTTGTCCTCCAAGCTAAATTTGCCTGTTACTCCAGGTATCTCTTGACTTTTGCATTTCAGTCCTCTGTGATGAAAGGACATCTTTTTTTGGTGTTAGTTCTAGAAGGTCTTGTAGGTCATCAGAGAACCATTCACTTTTAGCTCCTTTGGCATTAGTGGTTGGTACATAGACCTGGATAACTGTGATACTGATGGTTTGCCTTGGAAGTGAACAGAGATCATTTTGTTATTTTTGAGATTGCACACAAGGACTGCATTTCAGGCTCTTTTGTTGACTATGAGTGCTACTCCATTTCTTCAAAGGGATTCTTGTCCACATTAGTAGATATATTGATCATCTGAATTAAATTCTTCCATTCCAGTCCATTTTAGTGTACTGATTCCTAAAATGTCCATATTCAATCTTGCCACCTCATGTTTGACCGCTTCCATTTTACCTTGATGCGTCGACCTAATTTTAGTCGATCCTAAAGGAAATCAGTCCTGAATACTCATTGGAAGGACTGATGCTGAAGCTAAAACTCCAATGCTTTGGCCACCTGATGTGAAGAACTGACTCACTGGAAAAGACCCTGATGCTGGAAAAGACTGAAGGCAAGGGGAGAAGGGGATGACAGAGGATGAGATGATTGGATGGCATCACTGGCTCTATGGATGTGAGTTTAAGTGAGCTCCAGGGGTTGGTGATGGACAGGGAAGCCTGGCATGCTGCAGTCCATGGGGTCGCAAAGAGTCAGACACAACTGAACAACTGAACTGAACTGAACTGATGGACCCAACATTCCAGGTTCCTATGAATTATTGTTCTTTACAGCATTGGAATTTACTTCCATCACCAGTCACATCCACAACTGGGTGTTGTTTTTGCTTTGGCTCCATCTCTTCATTCTTTCCAGAGTTATTTCTCTACTCTTCTACAGTAGCATTTTTGGTACCTACTGACCTGGGGAGTTCATCTTTCTAAGTCATATTTTTTTTTTCCTTTTCATACTGTTTATGGGGTTCTCAAGGCAAGAAAACTGAAGTAGCTTGCCATTCCCTTCTCCAGTGTTTTGTCAGAACTCTCTACCATGACCCATCCATCTTGGGTGGCCCTACACATAATGGGTCATAGAGTCATTAAATTAGACAAAGCTGTGGTCCATGTGATCAGTCTGGTTAGTTTTCTGTGACTGTGGTTTTCATTCTGTCTTCCCTCTGATGAATAAGGATAAGAGGCTTATGAAAGCTTCCTGATGAGAGAGACTGACTGTGGGGGAAACTGGGTCTTGTTCTGATGGTCAGGGCCATGCTCAGTAAATCTTTAATCCAATTTGCTATGATGGGTGGGGCTGTTCCCTCCCTGTCATTTGATCTAAGGCAAAACTGTTGATCCACCCCTCCACTGGAGACTCCTGTACACTCATAGGCAATTCTGACTCAGGCAAGTCTGACTCAAACAATAGAATGGGAAAGACTAGAGGTCTCATCAAGAAAATTAGACACACCAAGGGAATATTTCATGCAAAGTTGGGCACAATAAAGGACAGAAACGGTATGGACCTAACAGAAGCAGAAGATATTAAGAAAAAGTAGAAAGAATACACAGAACTATACAAAAAAATCTTCATGACTCAGATAACTACGATGGTGTGATCACTCACCTAGAGCCAGGCATCCTGTAGCTCGAAGTCAAGAGGGCCTTAGAAAGCACCACTACAAACAAAGCTAGTGGAGGTGATAGAAANGGACTACAGCCTGGAGGCGAGGGTGCGAGACGGGCTGGGCATCCTGACCACGGCCGCATCTTCCATGTTGGACAAGTTCTCCTACATCCCCGAGGCCAAGGCCAGCTGCTACGGGCAGACGGAGAAGCCAGAGGCCCCCCTGCACACACTGCACCAGTAAGAGGGGCTCTTTGCTCGTCTCCCCAAGTGGGACCAGAGTTTTGTTGTGGTTGTCTGTTTCAGTACTAACAGTAACACACGCTCATTGCTGAACTGTGCAGAGAATAGAGGATGTTGTATGTCTCCACATGTGGGGTTTGCTGGCTTGGTTGTTTGTTCACCTCTCCCCTCTTCGTCTCTTCTCATGTCCTTTTGTTTTTAAGTAACAGCATCCTTCTTTGGTTTTCTGCAACTTGCTTTTTTTACTCAACAGTATACCTTGGAAACCTACGCTTGAGATCTAGATATCCGCCTATCCATCTATCTATCTATCCACCTTCTATCTATAGTTATATCTTAAGTATAAATGTGTATATATGTGTCTATCAGTGTGTATATACACACATGTACATAAACATGTGAATATATGTAGATGTATGTATTGACTGAGTGACTTACAGTGGAGTGGGTAGCCATTCACTTCTCCAGGGGATCTTCCCCACTTGGGGCTTGAACCCGCATCTCCTGCATTGCAGGCAGATTCTTTACCATCTGAGCCACCAGGGAAGCCCAGATGTATGTAACCATACATATGAATTCATACACGTGCAGATGCATGTGAACAGATACATATATATAGGTCTGCATGTGTATATGTAAATATGTAGATATAGGAATACTGGCATTTCTTGTAACCTACATACATACTGCATTCCTCAATAGGGCTATCCCATGGTTTATTTATCCAGTCTCATAATAATAGAAATTTATGTTATTTCAGATTTTTTCCATTAGAAACTAAACTTCAGTGATGATCATCCTGACTTGACTCTTCATATACATGTACGAGCATCTTTCTAGAGTTGTTTCTAAGAGGTAGACTTTTGAGGTCATGGGACATGTGCATTTTAAACTTTAAGCATCTATTGTTAAATTGTCCCACCAAGTCACTGTATAACTTATGTTCACTCTAGCGGCGTGTGAAATCACTCATCTTCCCACGTCCTTACCAGCATGTAACACTTTGGGGAAAGTGCCCACATTGGTGCTCCTGGTCTTGGAGTTTGTATGTGAGTTTTCCCTTCATACATCCTAAGTATTTTTGTAGGTTGTTGGAAATCATGGCAAGCATCCCTTTTAAAGCTGCACTATATTCCATCATGTGAATGTGTCATAATTTAGTTAACTACTCCCATCTTCTTGGACATGTAAGTTAAATTTTATGTTTCTAAGAAGCATCATTTGTCTTTGCAGGCTGTCGTTATGGCTCAGCTGTTGAGATTTGGAAGGATCACTCCTACACTCATTGTGCTTGTTTTTGCCTGGTGTTGACTGATTTAATCCATGCTCATTTCTTAGATAATGAGCAGGATAGCCCTGTGATGAAGGGACTGGGCTATGGAGTTAGACTTGTTGGCTTTCAAATATATTTCAAATCTTGTTGTATCCACTTTCCATGTAACTCGGACAGTCATTTTACCTTTCTGGGGCTCCATTGTTCATTGCAAAGTGGTAATAATAACACTACTTTCTAGGTGGTGATTCTCACACTTCAATGTGCATCAGAGTCACTGGGCGGGCTTGTTCAAACAAGACACTCTCAGAGTGTCTAGTTTCTGATGGGAAAAATCTGACACAGCATAAACTATTATTATGAAGATTGGATAAATAAAGCATGGGATAGCTCTATTGAGGGCCCATGCTCAGAGTGTCTAATTCAGTACCTCTGGACTAGGTGCCAAGAATTTGCAGTTCTAGCAAGTTCCTGGTGATGCTGATGTTGTCAATCTGGAGAACACGCCTTGAGAACCAATATTCTAGGAGTTGTCATGAGTATTACATGAGGTGATGCATGAAAAGTGCTGCTTAGCACAAATGCTGAGCACCTGGCAATTACTTAATGATTGTCAGAGTGAGCAGTGAAATTGTTTCGGTCATCAGAAATTACAGTCCACAGATCCTGTGAGTTTATTACCCAAAGAATAATCTCTCTAAAACGTCTCAGGCTTCCCTGGTGGTTCCGATGGTAAAGAATCTACCTGAAATGTGGGAGATCCAGGTTTGATCCCTGGGTCGGGAAGATCCCTTGGAGAAGGAAATCACTACCTACTCCAGTATTCTTGCCTAGAGAATTCCATGAACCAAAGAGCCTGGCAGGCTACAGTCCATGGGATTGCAAAGAGTCAGGCTCAACGGAGAGAGTAACACTAAAATGTCTCTGGGAGGTTTTAGGATTTTAAATTTGCTACAGTTCAGAGACAATTTCTGGTCTGGGGCTAGATGTGTGTGTGTGTGTGTGTGTGGTGGTTTAAACATTTTACCTGAAATTGACATTTAACTGAAAAGTGAACTTTTGGGTTAAGAAATCATGGTCCTTTGAAGTTTTCCCTTCCCCTATCTTCTTTCCCTCTTTAATAATCTTGTTTCTACATTGCTACTTTCAGCATTTTAGATAATTGCCCAAGTATCAGGAAAGAACTCAGATAAATTGGTGTGAAGCATAGAAGCATGTTACAGAGTCAGGATTGCTGCCAGCCCAAGACAAGGGCTGCGCTAATGAATTCTTACTTTCCATCATAAGTGCCCTGCAGCTGGAATATTTGTATGATTCTGATGGAAACATAACTCAATTGTAGGGCAATTGAAATATAACATATACAGGAAAAGGAATTTGAGAAGGATAATTGGCAAGACAGTCAAATACTCTCTCCAGTGACCACCCTGAATTCCATTCCTTAAAAAAAAAAAATAAATTCTACTGCTCTGAAATGCTGGCCTGCTATTTCCAGGAGTCATGCTTTGAATGCAGCAATGTTGTAGTGGTATTTCAGCCCCAGAGAAGTAATGCATTAAGTGCAATGAGCCATCATCCCAGCCTAGTGTTTAATAAAACATCTCTCTACCCGAGGAGTGCCAGTGAGTTCAGTTCATCTGCAGTGCTCAGGCAAGTGTTTGGGGTCCTCACCATACTTCCCGACTAGCCCAGCATTTACTAAACTCTTCCCAGAAAGAGAGGGACCTTTCCAGGCAAGGCAAGGACGAGCAGCTGGAGAGAGTCCCAAGAAGGTGGTTTTTAGGGAAGGGGTTAAGGGCACTATGTCTCTGTCTTCTATCCATTACTCCTTCTATCCAGAGAACCATGTGTTAGCCTCCAAAATCACACACGAATTAGCATACAACTTAAAGAATGTACAGTCTGATGAAGGTGGAGAAATTTGTCTAAAGACAACCTCAGGTAACAAGTAAAAGCGGAAATGTTAGTCACTCAGTTGTGTCCAACTCTTTGCAACCCCATGGACTGTAGCCTGCCAGGCTCCTCTGTCCATGGGATTCTCCAGGCAAGAATACTAGAGTGGGTAGCCATTCCCTTCTCCAAGGGACCTTCCCCACCCAAGGATAGAACCTGAGCCTCCTACATTGCAAGCAGACTCTTTACCATCTGAGCCATCAAGCCCAGGCTTAGGTAACAAGGACTCCTTTTTTTTTTTTTTTTTACAGAAAGAATTGTATGAAAAAGTTAAGTCTGATGAAACACACACCCCCATACTTGAGCCAGAGAACGAAGTGAACATGTCATATTTGTTTCAAGTATTTAAAAGAAATAACACAGTACTGATCAGGTAGAAGTCCTGCTTATTCCTTTCTCCCTTTCTTGCCATGGGAGAGAAAAACAGAAAAACACCACAGTGAATCTGGCATGTAAGCAAATCCACGCGCATGTTTTGAAATTTTGATGTAGACATATGTACGACCTTAGACCCAAGGTGTGTATGCCCTCAGTTGCTCAGTCATGTCTGACTCTTTGTGACCCTATGGACTGGAGCCTGGCAGGCTCCTCTTATCCATGAAAATTTTCAGACAAGAACACTGGAATGGGTTTCTATTTCCTCCTCCAGGGGATCTTCCTAACCTAGGGATTGAACTTGCATCTCCTGCATTGGCAAGTGAATTCTTTACCACAAGCACCACCTGGGAAGCCTTAGACCCAATGGATAGCTCTTTTTAATTTATATAAGTGGTATCTGATATGTTGGAATTTCCTTTACTTCCACCTTATGGCTCAAGCATGGTCTATGAGGACACATAGAATTCTAGCATATTCATCTTCGTTACTTTTTTTGTATTCTGTTTTATGTGTTCCATCTTTTAGTTAATCATCCCCCTTTGATGGACATTTGGGTTGTTGACAGTAAGGAATCTTCAGTCTGGGTAACAGAGAACACGGGCTTCCCTAGTGGCTCAGACAGTAAAGAATCCGCCTGCAATTCAGGAGACCTGGGTTCGATCCCTGGGTTGGGAAGATCCTGTGAAGAAGGGAATTGCTGGAGAATCCCATGAACAGAGGAGCCTGGCAGGGCTACAGTCCCTGGGGCCATGAAGAGTCGGAAACAACTGAGTGACTAACACTTTCACTTTTAGCAGAGAACACACGTGTCTGCATCCTGATTCAGACCCATCACCTCGTTCAGTGCAAGCCCAGGACTCCAGATTTAGGAGTTCTCACTTACGGCTTTGAAAGTTACATTTTCAACTAGAGGAAAATGTCTTAGTTTGTATAGCAACTGTAAACAAATAGCTCTCATCACTCCCACTCCATAGTGAGGAGGATGCAAGCTAGCTTTGGAAGAAGTTCAGGTAAAGTCATACATGATGGTTTCCTGGTGAGGTGCTGAAGGACTGGGGGTCCGGCTTTGACTGGTTGAGTTTGACGTCTTGGGTCTAATTAGGCACGTCCTCTGTGGTCCTCATGGGTATTGCTGCTAGTCTGGCGCACAGAATTTGGGTAGTTAGGATACTGTGCAGTTGTTCACTGCTGACAGTGCCAGCCCAGGCATAGAAGACTGCTTGCTGGGTTAATGACCCCACTGTGGACCTGTGTCTGTTCTGGTTTCAGGAAAAAAAATAGTGGGGGAAAGGGGAACTGTTCCTGATGTTTAATATTCCTGGTTTTAGAGGTGGCACTTGGAAAAGAACAGTCAGCATTTTCCCAAGTTCAAAAATAGCTCCGCCATGTTATGTAACCTGTGCCTTGCTGCTGCAAGGTTGCTAAACATCTGTTCCTTCGCCAAGCACAGAGCACATCGCTGGCAACTCCTGGAGCTATGAAGGTAAACAGTTACCTGTTTCGTTGGCACAGAACCAAGGCTACTCTGTCCCGTCCTGTTCTGAGAATGTCTCCAGTTTGCTAGTGGATGGGGCCCCAGGAAGGGGCACAAGATCACAGTTAAGAGTGTGGGCACCAGAGCCAGGCTGCCTGTGTGTGGATCTCTGATCTGAACTCTCCTGGATCTGAGACTCTGAGCAGGTCGCTCAATTCCTCCAAGTCTGCTCCCCAGATGTAACATGAGGATAAAAAAGTTTTGTTTCCTAATCTAGAGCCTGGCACATGGAAAGCGATCTGTAGATGGTTCTGTGTGTGTGAGCACTCAGTTGTGTCCAACTCTATGTGACTCCATGGACTGTAGCTCATCAGGCTCCTGCGTCCTTGGGATTCTCCAGGCAAGAATACTGGAGTGGGTTGCCATTTCCTACTCCCGGGATAAAAGGTTACTACTATTGATTCAATGTGTGCACATTTGTGTTTCCTCATCCACTTTGGAGGGAACACATTTTACATTTATTGAGGAGGAGGTCATAGAAGGGAGATGGAGGGTGTTTTTAAGACCTGAGTGCTCTTGCCAGAGGATTACCTTGGGAGGAACGCTATGAAGAACATCACTAATGGGAAGAAGGGTAGTGTGTAGGAGAGAAAAATTCATGAGAAGAGTAATTGCTAACTTGGCTTTGAATTAGCCACATATTTACCAAGTATTAGTTACTAAGTGCTCTGAACTCAGGTTTTAAAAAAAGAAGCCTCTGTGTATGTGCGAGGTGGTGGGGAGAGTCATTTCTCTGTATTGTAGTAGAATTAAATGAAGATCCAACCAGTCCATTCTGAAGGAGATCAGCCCTGGGATTTCTTTGGAAGGAATGATGCTAAAGCTGAAACTCCAGTACTTTGGTCACCTCATGGGAAGAGCTGACTCATTGGAAAAGACTCTGATGCTGGGAAGGATTGGGGGCAGGAGGAGAAGGGGACGACAGAGGATGAGATGGCTGGATGGTATCACTGACTCGATGGACGTGAGTCTGAGTGAACTCCGGGAGATGGTGATGGACAGGGAGGCCTGGCGTGCTGTGATTCATGGAGTTGCAAAGAGTTGGACACGACTGAGCGACTGAACTGAACTGAACTATGTAAAGCACTCATCATTGTGCCTGGCATGTAGTAGTAGTTGTTATTCAGTCACTAAGTTATGCCCAACCCTTTGTGACACCACAGATTTTAGCCCATCAGGCTCCTTTGTCCATGGGATTTCCCAGGCAAGCATACTAGAGTGGGTTGCCATTTCCTGCTCCAGGGGATCGTCCTGACCCAGGGATCGAACCTGCGTCTCCTGCATTGGCAGGCAGATTCTTTTACCACCGAGTCACCAGGGGGAAAGCCCCGCGTGTAGGTGGTACTTCACAAATAACTGTAAAATCATTGTTCTCTTCTTCTTATAATGATGATGATGATTGTTATCACTTTAATTTTTGCTTATTATACCACAAGCTGTACACAGACAGGAAAGAGAGAAATGGAGGTATATTTCAATCTCATTTCTTGCAGATCGAGTTATGCCTCTATGTCCTAGGGCTCCCATTTCAGTTAGGGGAGGAGGAGGTGGAGCTGTTACTACACTGGAAGTCAAATAGAAGCGCTCAGGTAGATCAATAGCCCAAACCAAGGCAACAAAAAAATCTTCTCTTGCGTGAGTTATGAATTAGTATTGAAGGGAAGTTATTTGGCTTTAATTAATGATACCTGGCTTGACCACTTATGTGTTTTACATTAACTTCCTGATTTATGAAGTCCAGTTTCTGCTTTAAGAAGCAACAAGATTGTAAATTATCACCCTGACAGGAAGGGAAATGGAAGGAAGATATATAAATGAGAATGAGTTTAACTCATATCCAAGTTACATTTGATACTTTTTTCAATCTTCCTTTCTAAAATAACCATAGGAAAAGCTGCTGGTTTAGTGACCCATTAAGAGACTAAGCGGAACCTGGTTGGCATATTTTTATTTGATAATCAGAATTATCACTGTTGGTTTCTTTTTTTAATGCCAATAAAGGAGACTGCTCAGTTAATTCTCTGAGCTTGACTGGAGTTATAACTTCCCTGAGCGAATGTGGTAACTCTCTGCAAATATTTATCTGTGGGATCACTATATGCTCAACAAACATTTCTGGCAGTGACACCAGGCACCCAGGAGACCAGACCATTCTCTGGGCCTGTGCTGTAAATCTGATTGGGAGTCTGGACTCAAGGATGGGGGAAAAAAGCTGAGCCTCAAAGAGATATGCAGTGAGAGAATCCTGCAGCCATGTGCCAAGTTGAGAACCCAAAGCATATTCCACAAGGCTACGTGACTTTGCAGGCTTCCCAGATAGCGCTAGTAGTAAAGAACCTGCCTGCCATGCAGCAGACATAAGAGACGCAGGTTCGATCCCTGGGTCAGAAAGATCCCCTGAAGGAGGGCATGGCAACCCACTCCACTATTCATACCTGGAGAATCCCATGGACAGAGGAGCCTGGTGGGCTATAGTCCACAGGGTAGCAAAGAGAAAGATGTGACTGAAGCGACTTAGCACACACAGACACGTGACTTTGTGGAATGTGGTTCTGGATAGTGTTTTGTTCAAACCATTTCCTGGGCTCAGAGAAGGTTGTCCCTGGCAAGTTACTTAACATCTTAGAGCCTCCATTTCCCTGAGTATATAGAGATGATTCCAACCACAGAGGATTAAGGTAACATTTAAATCCATGTAATATATTTAGCCAAGCACCTAGGATGGAGTTGGCGCCATGCAGATGTTAATTTTCCTCCTTCCCCAGGGCCAAATGCACAGCTTGCTCTAACACCTCTTGTGGCCTGATGGACCCACAAGAGGTGGGCTGTGCCCCCTGGACATTCAGTCAGAGAGCAAAGTCAACAGCCTCTCTTTAGCATCATCTCTGTTTGTGGCATCTCTCCTGGAACATGGCCCTCTCTGTTTTCTGGCTGGAAGTCAGGAGTGCCGTATGCCAGCCCTGCAGTGCAAGTCAATCATTTCCAATTGGCATCCAATGAATAGCTCGACAAATGGTGGAAGCCTGATGCTGGCGACCTGAAAGGATCAGAAATCATCCGTAACTTTACCTTGAGGGAAAGGAGGCTTGAAATGTTTTGGGGTCACACATAAAGCATAAATATTGTTCAAATTTGCCTTATATCAGATGCAAATTTTTAGATGAGTCTGGAACCAGGCTGCCAACAAAAATATATATTGATCTTTCTCCTCCAAGGTTGAGTGCTAGGGAGGGTTTCTTTTTGAAACTTGTTAATTTGGTGACGTGTACTAATGATTTGCTGCAGCTCTCTTCTGTGAAAAGATAATGCCAAGAAAAGCACCATCTTCAGTACTCTGGTGCCTGATGATAGGCAGTATGTTGGGGGCAAAGGGTCTTGATATGTAAGCAGAGGGACCAGTTTTGAGACCGTAATGTGAATCTCTGTAAGGCTGTGGGTTCAGTGACTCGTGGGTGGGGTTATGCCTGTTTTGGAAGTAAAATTAACAAAACATGATGGATAACTATGAAGTGGTAAAAGAGCTACAATATTATTTTTTCACTTGTACAGCTGAATAGATGGCGGTACCTTTTACAAAACTGGAGAAGAAATAAGCTGGGGCAGAGTGAGCCAAGAATGGCATCTAATTTCAAACACATTCAATTGAACATACCTTGGAGACATCCAGATGGCAATCTCAAGCAGGCAATTGGAGAGAAGAGTCTGAGTTCAGGCTGTAAATACAACACAGAGGTTTTGAGCTTACTGATGGTGGTTAAAGCCCCAGAATTGGGTGACATCATCTAGGGGGGAGTGAAGATTCAGAGGTGGGAGCAGGTTCCAACATTAATTGGTAAATCATCCCCGAGGGGAAGGAGAACACTGGAGAAAATGAATCGGGCTGTGAATTTCAGCTGCCATCCACCTTTGGAGACTCTATTTCCAGCCTTGATTTTGTCGTGTAGCCTGGTGGGTGTCTGCAGTATCTGCTATACGCTTTGTTGCTGTTTAGTCACTCAGTCATGTCCAACTCTTAGACATGGCGATAGGAGCCACAGACCTTCCCAAGACCTATAGTCTATAGCCATTTCTAGTCTACCTGGGCTTAGCACAACCTAGGAGGGTTAAATAATCATACCAATCATTTTGGCTTCCCAGGTGGTGCTAGTGGTAAAGAACTCGTCTGCCAATGCAGGAGACATAAGAGACTCGGGTTTGATCCCTGGGTGGGGAAGATCCCCTGGAGGAGGGCATGGCAACCCACTCTAGTATTCTTGCCTGGAGGATCCCGTGGACAGAGGAGCCTGGCAGGCCACAGTCCATGGGGTCGCAAAGAGTCGGACATGACTGAAGTGACTTAGCACGCACATACACACACGAATAATTTTAATCGATACATGGAAGAAGTAAAATTTATCTTATAATGAACTGCCTAGAAGATCATCAGAGCAGGAAATGCTTTCAGTTAAAGGGAATCAGGACTTGACTAGACTGGAGCCATGACACAGATGACGGGCCAAGCGTTTGGATCCAAAGCAATGAGGAGGTCACACTCAGGAAGAGGCCGGGAAAAACCTCTGCCTTTGTTTCATTCTTGACATGATCTGGAAAACATCCGATGCCACACAAAATGAGCAAAATCCTGTCCACCACCAGGGAGGAGCATATGGTGCAGTGTGAAGGGCCAGTCCATTTATAAGCTGTTCTTTGCTTTCTTTCCTGGAAGGGTGTCTGTCTCTGCACCTCCTCCTGATATGTAGGGCAGAAGCCCACCCTGTCACTCCTTCCAGGTGGAGCTAGACAGCCAGAATGGACCTCTTCCCCTGTCCTCTGCCTCCCCCTTCTATTGCCTCCGTGTGGATGCTGCCTGCCTGAAGGCCCCCATGCAGACTCTAGGTGCCTCCAAGCGTGGCATGGATCCCAGGGATGAAGGAGTCACTGTCAGCTTGGCGATGCTTGCTAGGTTCTGCGTGGGTGGGGAGACCAGCCACATTTCCACACAGGCCCCAAAGTTTGGTGAATGAACTGGCTGATCTGCTTATGGTCTGGTGTGCTCTTGGCCAGATCCCTGCAGCCAGTTAACAAGTTTGCTTCGTCTGATTAAATTCCGGTGAAACACAGGAATAAACATATATCATGCAGTTTCCTACAAGGTTGGAGGAGCCGTCTCCTGAGACTCAAGCTCATTTCCTTTTCCTTTCCATCCCTATTAATAAAAGAACTTCTAAATAGTTTTATTAATACATTGCTATATGTTGAGGGGGGAGAAAAGGGAAACTTCAAGTTTCATTATGGAGGCATATATATGAAATAGAGTTGATTTATGATGTGTTGGGGGCTTCCCTTGTGGCTCAGCTGATAAAGAATCTGCCTACAATGCGGGAGACCTGGGTTTGATTCCTAAGTTGGAAAGATCCCCTGGAGAAGGGAAAGGCCACCCACTCCAGTACTCTGGCCTGGAGAGTGCCATGGACTGTATAGTCCATGGGGTCACAATGAGTTGGACATGACTGAGCGACTTTCACTTTCACTTTGATGTATTAATTTCTGGTATATAACACAGTGATTCAGTTATATGTATATATTCCTTTCAGATTCTTTTCCATTATAGGCTATTACAAGATATTGAATATAGTTTCCTGTGCTGTGTAATAGGACCTTTTTGTTCAATCTGCAGCAACATGGATAGACCTAGAGATTACACACTAAGTGATGTGAATGAGACAGAGAAAGATAAATATGATATCAAATGTGAAATCTAGAAAAGTGATACAAAGTGAATATAGACCCACAGGCATAGAAAACAAACTTATGGTTACTAAAGGTGACGTGGGGAGGTGGAAGCATATATATATTTTAAAATCAGATATAATGGAAATGTTGAAATACTCTAATGATAAAACCTATCATGTATTTAGTACCTCCTATGTGCCACTTTAAATGCGTTATCTTTAATCCTTAGGTGTGAGTTAGGATGCTTTTGCAGCAAGTAATAATCAACTAAAATTAGTTATGTGATTGAGTTATTTGATTGGAATCCCAGAGACAGCGTGGACTTCAGGTGCAGTATGGTCAAGGTTCTGGTTCTTTCCCCTATGATCTCCTGACTGCTCTTTGAGGAGTATAGTCCTTGATCTCAGACTGCCTCCTTCATGACCTTAAGTTTGCTTCAGAAGCACCTTGGATGACTTCCTTGTTCATGACCACATTAGATCTTGTGCCCACCTTTAACAGCCATTTTCAAAATGTTGTATACTGACCAGATTAATTCTGGACTGCTGACCCACTTCCTGAGAAGTCAAATAGGATCCAGTTCAGTCAGTTCAATCGCTTAGTCATGTCCGACTCTTAGCAACCCCATGGACTGCAGCACACCAGGCTTCTCTGTCGATCACAAACTCCCGGAGTGTGCTCAAACTCATGTCGACTGAGTCGGTGAAGCCATCCAATCTTCTCATCCTCTGTCATCCCCTTCTCCTGCCTTCAGTCTTTCCCAGAACCAGGGTATTTTCCAGTGAGTCAGTTCTTTGAATCAGGTGGCCAAAGTACTGGAGCTTCAACTTCAGCATCAGTCCTTCCAGTGAATACTCAGGACTTCTTTCCTTTAGGATTGTATGGTTTGATCTCCTTGCTGTCCAAAGGACTCTCAAGAGTCTTCTCCAACACCACAGTTCAAAAGCATCAATTCTTCAGCNTGCTTCCTGAACTGCATACAGATTTCTCAAGAGGCACTTCAGGTAGTCTGGTATTCCCATCTCTTTCAGAATTTTCCACAGTTTCTGGTGATCCACACAATCAAATGCTTTGGCATAGCTAATAAAGCAGAAATAGATGTTTTTCTGGAATTCTCTTGCTTTTTTGATGATCCAGTGGATGTTGGAATTTGATATCTGGTTCCTCTGCCTTTTCTAAAACCAGCTTGAACATTTGGAAGCTCAGGGTTCACGTATTGGTGAAGCCTGGTTGGAGAATTTTGTGCATTACTATACCACCGTTTGAGATGAGAGTGATTGTACAGTAGTTTGTGCATTCTTTGGCATTCCCTTTCTTTGGGATTGGGAGGAAAACAAAATTTTCCAGTCCTGTGGCCACTGCTGAGTTTTCCTAATTTCCTGGCATACTGAGTGAAGCATTTTCACAGCATCATCTTTTAGGATTTGAAATAACTCAACTGGAATTCCATCACCTCCACTAGCTTTGTTCATAGTGATGCTTCCTGAGGCTCACTTGACTTCACATTCCAGGATGTCTGGCTCTAGGTGAGTGATCACACCATCGTGATTATCTGCTTCATGAAGATCTTTTATGTATAGTTCTTCTGTGTATTCTTGCCACCTCTACTTAATATCTTCTGCTTCTATTCGGTCTGTACCATTGCTGTCCTTTTTGAGCCCATTATTCTGTGAAATGTTCCCTTGGTATTTCTAATTTTCTTTAAGAGATCTCGAGTTTCTCATTATACGTTTTCCTACTTTTGTTCACACTGATCACCAAGGAAGGCTTTCTTCTCTCTTCCTGCTATTCTTTGGAACTCTGCATTCAAATGTATTTATCTTTCCTTTTCTCCTTTGCTTCTTCCTTCTCTTTTTTTCATAGCTATTTGTAAGGCCTCCTCAGATAGCCATTTTGCTTTTTTGCATTTATTTTTCTTGGGGATGGTCTTGATCCCTGTCTGTTGTACAATGTCATGAAGCTGTGTCCATGGTTCATCAGGCACTCCTTCTATCAGATCTAGTGCCTTAAATTTCTCGCTTCCACTGTATAGCCATCAGGGATTTGACTTAGGTCATACTTGAATGGTCTAGTGGTTTTCCCTACTTTCTTCAATTTAAGTCTGAATTTGGCAATAAGGAGTTCATGATCTGAGCCATAGTCAGCTCCTGGTCATGTTTCTGCTGACTGTATAGAGTTTCTCCATCTTTGGCTTCAAAGAATATAATCAATCTGATTTCAGTGACGACCATCTAATGTTGTCCAGTTGTAGAGTCTTCTCCTGTTGTTGCAAGAGCGTGATTGCTCTGACCAGTGCATTCTCTTGGCAAAACTCTATTAGACTCATCTCTGCTTTATATTGTACTCCAAGGCCAAATTTGCCTGTTACATCAGGTGTTTCTTAATTCCTACTTTTGCACTCTACTCCCCTATAATGAAAAGAACATGTTTTTTCATGTTTTTTGGGTGTTAGTTCTAAAAGATCTTGTGGGTCTTCAGGGAACCATTCAACTTCAGCTTCTTCAGCATTACTGGTTGGAGTATATACTTCGATTGCCATGATATTGAAAGGTTTGCCTGAGATAAAAACAGAAATCATCATGTCGTTTTTGAGATTACATCCAACTACTGCATTTCAGACTCTTTTGTTGCTTATGATGGTTACTGCATTTCTTCTAAGGGATTCTTGCCCACAGTAGTAGATATAATGGTCATTTGAGTTAAATTCACCCATTCCTGGTCATTTTCATTTGCTGATTACTAAAATGATGATGTTCGCTCTTGCCATCTCCTTTTAGATGGACCTAACATTCCATGTTCCTATGCAATACTGCTCTTTATATCATTGGCCCTTGCTTCCGTCAACAGTCATGTGTACAACTGAGTGTTGTTTTTGCTTTGGCTCCATCTCTTCATTTATTCCAGACTTATTTCTCCAGTAGCATATCGGGCACCTACTGACCTGGAGAATTCACCTTTCAGTGTCCTATCTTTTGCCTTTTCATAGTGTTCATGGGGTTCACAGGCAAGAATACTGAATTTATTTGCCATTCCCTTCTCCAATGGACCACATTTAGTATACAAAAATTTATGCCTTGGCTTACTCATCTTTTAATACATTAAATGGAAATTATGATATCTATAATTATGAATAAGAAATGAACATAATATACCTATTATGATACTTTATAAGTTTTAATTGGAATTTGTTTTTTGATATCTGTCTTGGAGTCAGGATTAGCTATTTTGCTGCCTATGTCACTAACATCAGCCTTGTTACTTCTATAATTACTGTTACCACCCTTTATTCCCACTACTTACCACTGCTTCTGATGGGTCAGATGCATAACCTCTCTTCACCAGAATATCCTGAAAAGGAAAAGGATAATCTTGTATTTTAGCTTTCATTATAGTCTTTTCTTCTGTATAAGCTTCCCTTCAGCTTTGTTCGTGGATACTTGAATCCTACCCATATTTAGTCACAGTGCCAAAAGAGCTCCCAGAGGTTAGGGTATTCATTTCTGTTTCCCTCTACCTAAACAAGCACACGGAGAAGGCAATGGCAACCAACTCCAGTACTCTTGCCTGGAAAACCCCATGGATGGAGGAGCCTGCTAGGCCGCAGTCCATGGGGTAGAAAAGAGTCGGACACGACTGAGTGACTTCACTTTCACGTCTTTCACTTTTTACTTTCATGCATTGGAGAAGGAAACAGCAACCCACTCCAGTGTTCTTGCCTGGAGAATCCTAGGGATGGCAGAGCCTGGTGGGCTACCGTCTGTGGGGTCACACAGATTTGGACATGACTGAAGCGACTTAGCAGCAGCAGCAGCAGCAAACAAGCACACAATACATTTCTTTGTGACTCATATTCCCCCATCTATCAATATGCCAGGAAATTTGGAAAATTCAGCAGTGGCCACAGGACTGGAAAAGGTCAGTTTTCATTCCAATCCCAAAGAAAGGCAATGCCAAAGAATGCTCAAACTACCGCACAGTTGCACTCATCTCACATGCTAGTAAAGTAATGCTCAAAATTCTCCAAGCCAGGCTTCAGCAATACATGAATGATGAACTTCCTTATGTTCAAGCTCATTTTAGAAAAGGCAGAGGAACCAGAGATCAAATTGTCAACATCCACTGGATCATGGAAAAAGGAAGAGAGTTCCAGAAAAACATCTCTTTCTGCTTTATTGACTATGCCAAAGCCTTTGACTGTGTGGATCACAATAAACTGTGGAAAATTCTGAAAGAGATGGGAATACCAGACCATCTCACCTGCCTCTTGAGAAATGCGTATGCAGGTCAGGAAGCAACAGTTAGAACTGGACATGGAACAACAG
Source organism: Raphicerus campestris (assembly GCA_006410735.1). Lineage (NCBI taxonomy): Eukaryota > Metazoa > Chordata > Mammalia > Artiodactyla > Bovidae > Raphicerus > Raphicerus campestris. The sequence continues at coordinate 289,583 of SJYW01016282.1, read as the reverse complement.
ACTGGCTCCAAATAGGAAAAGGAGTATGACAAGGCTGTATACTGTCACCCTGATTATTTAACTTATATACAGAGTACGTCATGAAGAACACTGGACTGGAAGAAACACAAGCTGGAATCAAGACTGCTGGGAGAAATATCAATAACCTCAGATATGCAGATGACACCACCCTTATGGCAGAAAGTGAAGAAGAACTAAAAAGCCTCTTGATGAAAATGAAAGAGGAAAGCAAAAAAGTTGGCTTAAATCTCAACATTCAGAAAACAAAGAACATGGCATCCGGTCGCATCACTTCATGGGAAATAGATGGGGAAACAGTGGAAACAGTGTCAGACTTTATTTTTTAGGGCTCCAAAATCACTGCAGATGGTGACTGCAGCCATGAAATTAAAAGACGCTTACTTCTTGGAAGAAAAGTTATGGAGGTGGAAAAAGATGGCAGAAGAATAGGACGGGGAGACCACTTTCTCCCTCACTACTTCATCAAAAGAACATTTCAACGCTGAGTAAATTCCACAAAACAACTTCTGAATGCTGACAGAGGACACCAGGCATCCAGCAAAGCAGATCACTGGCTTCAAAAACAGGTAGGAATAAATATAAAAGACGAAAAAAGAGACAAAGGAGGTAGGGAGGGAGCTCTGTCCCGGGAAGGGAATCCTATCCTGGGAAGAGACTCTTAAAAAGAGAGGTTTCCAAACGCCAGGAAACATTCTCACAGCCGAGTCTGTGGTGAGCCTTGAAAGCACAGAGGGCAACATAACANTCCCATGGACAGAGGAGCCTGATGGACTGTAGTCCAAAGGATCTCAAAGAGTTGGACATGACTGAAGCAACTTAGCAAACACGCATTTTCTTATTCACTTGATGTATAAGAGTCGTTCAGCTGGTTTCTGGATTTATTTCAGAAAGAATTGCTCCATAACTATAGATTCAAAGTATCCATGGGTGAAAGTGTTTCAAGAAAGATGCCACCTTCTTGTACCAGAACCTTCCTCTTATTTGCAGATAACTGGACACAAGACCTGACCTTTAGATCAAGAAAGGCCTGCCCAGTTCCACCTGGACTACTTATTCATATCAACTCCATAGTTTCTTTAAGTGTTTTACCATAAGATGTCATGTATTTTATTAATTTTATCATAATCATCATTATTTATAAGCATTGCCAAGCAAGACCTTGAGGAACCTTAAGACTGGCAGGTATTCAAATGAGTGATGATAAAAAGTTTTCATATCTCACGTAGAAGAATCACCTCTGGTACTAAGTGGTCATTTTATATGGCCATAGGTCATAAACCTACTTCTCTGCTCAACTTACAGGTGAGAATTTGAGTTGTTTCTGCCAAGTGGCTTTCCTAAGACAAGAACTTACTGAATTATCCAAGGAAAGTGCCACTCATCCAATTGGACCAATTTGTAGATGTTCCTCTAAAACTTGAAGAAAATATTTGTTCTGGTAGGTGGGGTAGGGTACGTTTCCTGCCTTTCTACAATATGCTGAAATTTGTCAAATAAATAGCAAATGAGGGAGTCTGATGTAACTCATGCCAGTTCTTAAGGATCATTGCTGAAAATATCAGTTTATTATCTAAATCTCGTAAAGTCTATGGTTCGAATCTGATTTTTCTTCTTTATGGCTCAGATTCATAAAATATATTATTAGTTGTAACAAATTATTTTCAACTGATGTTACAACAGTAAAATTATAAATTACTTCTCTATGCTTTATTACAGATGAGGAAAGTGAGGCTTGGAAGACTCAGGGTTCATTTTTCACTATTGAGAGACTGGCTAATGGCAAGGACACGCTGAGCCCGTTTCTTTCTCTCAGACCCAGATGTGTTGCTCCAAAGAATCAGTCCTCTTTCCTTATAGGTCCTTTATGATTAATAATAGTCATGTGGTGGTGATGATGATGACAGTGGTGGTGGTGATGATGATGATGATCGTGGTGATGATGATAGTGGTGGTGATCATGGTGGTAGCTATGATGATGGTGATGACAGTGGTGATGAAGGTGATGATGGTGATGATGATGGTAATGATGGTGGTGGTGATGGTGTGATGATGATGGTGGTGGTGATGGGGTGATGATGATGATGATGGTGATGATGATGATGGTGATGATGATGATGGTGGTGGTGGTGATCATGGTGGTGGTTATGATGATGTGATGATGGTGATGAAGGTGATGATGGTGGTGGTGATGGTGTGATGAGGTGATGACGGTGATGATGATGGTGGTGGTGATGGTGTGATGATGATGGTGGTGGTGATGGGGTGATGATGATAATGGTGGTGGTGATGATGGTGATGATGATGATGGTGGTGGTGGTGATGATGGTGGTGGTTATGATGATGGTGATGATAGGGGTGATGAAGGTGATGATGATGGTGGTGATGGTGTGATGATGATGGTGGTAACCATGAACTCCAGGGACCTTGTCCATTATATCTGCATACCCCAGTACTCAGCATACTGCAGACACTTAAATATGTGTTGAATGAGTGAATCATGCCATTGTAATCCAGTGCTTGACCAGATCTAAGGACTTTTACATACATTATCCTATCTTATTCTCACAAAAACTCTGTGAAATAAGTGGTGTTATTATTTCCATTTGTGTGTGAGGAAAAAAAACTCAGAGAGAAGAATGGCTTTTCCAGGGTCACTTAATAGTAGAATCAGGATCAAGACTGCCTCTCTGACTTTAGCATCTAATCCTCTGATTCTCTGGCCTCACAGGGTAAGAAGACACCCTGGGTGTGTTTTCATGAGGCCCTAGAGGTCTTCCAGTGCCCTCAAGCTCATTCAGAGATTCTCCCATTCTGTATAGGAGTCATTTCACTTGTCTTAGAGGTTAGTTTATCACAAAAACGCAATGTATGGGATTTCATTTTGTAAACCACAAAACCTTCCTGAAAATGTTAATAACATCCTCACCATCAATATCAGTTATTATTTTTGTCATTATCATAGAGATTGATGTTTGGCATTGCCAAGAATAAAGCAAGTGGAGAACAAAAGAAGAAGCTAATCTTTCCTGGGAGAATTTTTATGAGAATAAGTCAAAAGCTCAGTTGCAGAGTCATCAACTCCCTTTAAATTAGTTCTAGAATGAGTCCCTTCAGATTTTGTGCCTCCCTGAGGAATGCCAGTAAATATTAATTGGAAGCAAAGAATTGAGCAAAGACGTCATCAAGGAAGTCTCAGTAATTCTGACTCGGCATAAAGAAGGAAGTAAAAGGTAGAAAGGAAGAAGGAAGCCAATATTTAATTTCGACACTGGGTGCATGCCAGGTCATAATGGGGTTGTCTGCCTTGATTTTTAAAGTATTCTATTCACATATATTTAGGAATGTTAAACTATTGGCAAACTCAGAATAGGGAGGAAGCCATCATCCATGCCTCTAAACCATTTACAGATCTTGAGTTTAATAAATCTTCTGCTTTCAAAACAGAGCATTTCTTAAATAAAACTGAGCTCTGAACACAGGACTGGGAGAAAGTGTTTGTTTTCAGCTGGCTAAGTGAAAACAAAACAAAACAAACAAAATAAAAACAGTGCCCTGACGTCTGTTACCCATATTCATCTATTGATTGCCTGGGTCTCATTCTTTGTGTTCATTCGTTCACTCACGCATACATGCATTTGTTTTTACCCATGTATTCTCTCATGTGGTCAACACATAGTGTGTATCTGATGGGCTTTGCTGGTGGCTCAGATGGTAATGAATCTGCCTACAGTGCAGGAGACTCGGGTTCCATCCCTGGGTCAGGAAGATCCCCTGGAGAAGGGAATGGCTGCCCACTCCAGTATTCTCGCCTGGAGAATTCCATGGACAGAGGAGCCTGGCAGGCTACAATTCATGCGGTTACAAAGAGCTGGACACAACCGAGTGACTAACACATTTTCATGTGTCTTATACCCATAGTATGTGCCACATACCCACTATAGGTATGAGATGTGTGCAGTGATGAACAAAACAGACAGGGGCTCCCCACCTAAACCACCTGTTCTAGAGAGGAGACCAAAAATAAGTAAATAGACACATAATGTCAAGTTAGTATTGACATGAGATGGGGAGAAAATTGGGCAAACCAAGCTCCATAACGTCTTACAGGCCATGGTGAAGGTTTGGGGTTTGTTTCAAAAGTTATGGGAAGCCATTTGAGAGTTTTAGCAGGGAAGTGAGACAGATAGATGGCTACAGAGAACCCTGAACTTGCACAGGGTATTTCTGGAGCCTCATTTGCTTTTTCTTTGTCCTGTGCCGTTTCATTTCCTATTAGAAACAAGCTTTGCTTAGTGTGGAACATAAGGTGGTTTCCCAGGTTCCATTTTTCTCCTTCCCCATTATGTAGGCTGTGATGGGTGGGCCCTATTTGGCCACAGCTCTTTAAAAATAATCCCATCCATCTTGCTATAGCAATTGGTTCAGGAATGAACATGTTATCTAAGTTGGTCTAACAGAGAGAGCTCCAGGACTATTCAATATATGGCAAGTTTGCAGATGTAAGGCATGGAATTTCTGCTGCTGGTTGTTTTTTCTTTCTTTTTTTCTTTTTTTTTAACTATGGAAGAAATCAGGTAGAGGATAATGGTAACTCACACATGGGCCAGAACAAGAGAAGTAGAGTATAGCGAACAAGCCAGAGCATGATCAAACTATGCCTGAAGTCCAATCTATCATCAATATTTTCAGATATTAACCACCAGACTTCCTTAGTGGTTTAAGTTGGTTCAAGTTGGTTTCTGCTAATTACAACCAAAAGAACTTTTATAAATATTCATATCTGGTAGCTAACATGTAATATTATGCTAAATAGTTGATGTATCATATCCTTTAATGTGGTTGCCTTTAATAAAGCTGAATTTGAACAACAAGGAGATATTATCATTAAAAATCTTAGATTGTTTTACCGAGACAACTATGACTCTACTTCCAGGCAGAAAACTCCTTAATGGGTATAATCTGTGTTTTGTTATGGCAACCCACTCCAGTGTTCTTGCCTGAAAAATCCTATGGACAGAGGAGCCTGGCAGGCTACAGTTCTTGGGTCACAATGAGTCAGACAGGACTGAGCAACTGAGCACATAATGTTTGTAGCCTTTGGAGGATTCCAATCTAATAAATCCCACAGACCTTGAAATCAGATTCTAGATTTTTCTGCCACTCATTAGCCGTGGAATATCGAGCAGGTAACTAAAGTACATCTGGACCTCATTTTTGTCATCTGTAATGTGGAGATGATGCTATTCTCACTCACAGTGGGGAGTTGGTGAGAATTACATAAGCCATGGAAAGCACTGGGCTCAATGTCTGATACATGCTAAGTGACCTGTGCGTGTTAGTCCTTGTACAATAATATAATGCTCAGAATGATCAAGAAAAAAGTAACAAAAATGCCACCTAGATGGCAGGGTTGCTCTGCATATATTAATTAATTGAGTTTCATTATTCTAACTCCCTGGGGCTTTTTAAAGAAAAATAGACTTTTAAAAATTTAGAAAGGCATTCTCATTAAGAGAGTGGGGAGGAGCAGTCCATAGGGAGTAAATGAGAAGGAGGAAGTGGTGAAATTGTGGAGTAGAATACGTTAGTATTGAGGCTAACTTGCTCCTGAACAGTAAATAGACAAAGAAAGCCACATAACCATGTTTTTTCCAGAGGATTTTTTTTCAATGTAAGAAGAGCTTGAGTTCTACATAAGAATGAAATGTCACCATATTTTATGTAATCTAAGGCTCCAACAATTGTAAATAATCTTTATTTCAAAAATGATAAAATGTACAAATTGGGCATCTGAAAACTGATGCAGAAGAGTAACAGTGCCTCCCATGCCCAGTGCTCTAAGTACTTGAAAGGTAATCAATATCTTCATTTTATATATGAGGAAATTGAGATTCAGGAAAGTTAAGCGGCCTTTTCAGAGTCATACCATTAATGGCCAAGAGTCACCGTTGCATTTGTTCATTCACTGGAAGAGTTTATCTAGGGTTCAGTGTCAGTCCTGCCTGAGATACGCCAGTGAATACAAGAGTATGCCCAGTCTTCAGGAGGCTGCAGTCTACTAGGGAGTGCAGACAACAGTGAGAAGGGAGTCAAATAAAGAAAATCATCACATGTCTCTGTGGCTGCTGAGGAGAGACAGGAGGCACTGAGATGGAGAGCATCAAGGCTGGGAGCTACACTTCTCTATGCAGTGTGCAGAGAGAATGCCCCTGCGTGGAGGATGAAGGACTAGATGTGCAGAGAACCAGGGGAAGCCATGCCGGGCAAAGGAAACAGAGCTTGCAAAGTCCCTGAGATGGAAACGACTTTGGTGTTCATATGGAAATGAGAAAACAGATGTTATCCTGGTGGGCCGCAGTTTCATAACTTCCTGACCACTAGGTCACACCCTTTTGAAGAAAGGGGCCATCACTGAGTGTTCAAAGGGTGAGAAAGGCCATGGCGCAGTGGCTGTCCAAGGGGGGCTGGTCACTGCCTCATGTCAGCGATGTAATCCTCCAGAAGAGAAGAACTCTGGGATATCATCTCACTAACCCTGTCCTCATCCTGTTAAAGCTGGAGGAGATATTTGAAGGCTTCCATATGAGGCACGTGGGGGGAGTGGCCTACACGAGATTGCCAAAGAGAGGCTGATGGAATAAGAGCTGGCGGTGGACAGCGTTCATTGACCTTAGCCATCCCCTGTCAGAGCTGGCTCCCCCTGGAGCACAGGGTGCCTGTTAATCCCATACAGCAGAAGGCACGTGGCTCTCATCCTGCCATGGCCCCAGCTGTTCTAGTTGTGCCTCTTCATNTGTTTGTAGCCTTTGGAGGATTCCAATCTAATAAATCCCACAGACCTTGAAATCAGATTCTAGATTTTTCTGCCACTCATTAGCCGTGGAATATCGAGCAGGTAACTAAAGTACATCTGGACCTCATTTTTGTCATCTGTAATGTGGAGATGATGCTATTCTCACTCACAGTGGGGAGTTGGTGAGAATTACATAAGCCATGGAAAGCACTGGGCTCAATGTCTGATACATGCTAAGTGACCTGTGCGTGTTAGTCCTTGTACAATAATATAATGCTCAGAATGATCAAGAAAAAAGTAACAAAAATGCCACCTAGATGGCAGGGTTGCTCTGCATATATTAATTAATTGAGTTTCATTATTCTAACTCCCTGGGGCTTTTTAAAGAAAAATAGACTTTTAAAAATTTAGAAAGGCATTCTCATTAAGAGAGTGGGGAGGAGCAGTCCGTAGGGAGTAAATGAGAAGGAGGAAGTGGTGAAATTGTGGAGTAGAATACGTTAGTATTGAGGCTAACTTGCTCCTGAACAGTAAATAGACAAAGAAAGCCACATAACCATGTTTTTTCCAGAGGATTTTTTTTCAATGTAAGAAGAGCTTGAGTTCTACATAAGAATGAAATGTCACCATATTTTATGTAATCTAAGGCTCCAACAATTGTAAATAATCTTTATTTCAAAAATGATAAAATGTACAAATTGGGCATCTGAAAACTGATGCAGAAGAGTAACAGTGCCTCCCATGACCAGTGCTCTAAGTACTTGAAAGGTAATCAATATCTTCATTTTATATATGAGGAAATTGAGATTCAGGAAAGTTAAGCGACCTTTTCAGAGTCATACCATTAATGGCCAAGAGTCACCGTTGCATTTGTTCATTCACTGGAAGAGTTTATCTAGGGTTCAGTGTCAGTCCTGCCTGAGATACGCCAGTGAATACAAGAGTATGCCCAGTCTTCAGGAGGCTGCAGTCTACTAGGGAGTGCAGACAACAGTGAGAAGGGAGTCAAATAAAGAAAATCATCACATGTCTCTGTGGCTGCTGAGGAGAGACAGGAGGCACTGAGATGGAGAGCATCAAGGCTGGGAGCTACACTTCTCTATGCAGTGTGCAGAGAGAATGCCCCTGCGTGGAGGATGAAGGACTAGATGTGCAGAGAACCAGGGGAAGCCATGCCGGGCAAAGGAAACAGAGCTTGCAAAGTCCCTGAGATGGAAACGACTTTGGTGTTCATATGGAAATGAGAAAACAGATGTTATCCTGGTGGGCCGCAGTTTCATAACTTCCTGACCACTAGGTCACACCCTTTTGAAGAAAGGGGCCATCACTGAGTGTTCAAAGGGTGAGAAAGGCGATGGCGCAGTGGCTGTCCAAGGGGGGCTGGTCACTGCCTCATGTCAGCGATGTAATCCTCCAGAAGAGAAGAACTCTGGGATATCATCTCACTAACCCTGTCCTCATCCTGTTAAAGCTGGAGGAGATATTTGAAGGCTTCCATATGAGGCACGTGGGGGGAGTGGCCTACACGAGATTGCCAAAGAGAGGCTGATGGAACAAGAGCTGGCAGTGGACAGCATTCATTGACCTTAGCCATCCCCTGTCAGAGCTGGCTCCCCCTGGAGCACAGGGTGCCTGTTAATCCCATACAGCAGAAGGCACGTGGCTCTCATCCTGCCATGGCCCCAGCTGTTCTAGTTGTGCCTCTTCATTCTGAATGGCTTCACATTAGAACCTTCTTTTCCACCAGGAGGTGTTGAAAATAAGGAAGAATGAGAAGACCTCAATTTACAAATGCCTGCCATGTCAAGGTGTAGGAGAAGCTCCCACTCTTAGCCTCTTGGCCTGCATGAGAAGCTAGATGACACTTTGATGTAACGTACTCTTGGACTTCCCTGGTGGCTCAGATGGTGAAAATCCACCTGCAATACTGGAGATCCAGGTTCAATCCCTGGGTCAGGAAGATTCCCCTGGAGATGGGAATGGCAACCCACTCCAATATTCTTGCCTGGAGAATTCCATGCACAGAGGAACCTGGCTGGCAACAGTCCACGGGGTTGCAATGAGTCAGGCACAACTGGGCAACTAGCACCTTCACTTCACTTGCACCCTTTGACTTTTCCCAGGGACTTGCCGTGAAGCTTGGGCTCTGTGGAAGGCTCTGTGGCTAACAGGACCATCATTTTGTATGGTTCCCCTTCCACATAACAGCATAATGGATAGTTATTATTGATACAATAGTATTGTATAGAGCTTTTTGGATTCAAATACAGAATGGCCTTGAATCCTCATAATGACCCTGAGTCAAGTGAGATTATTCTCCTTTAAGAGATAAAGATAATAATGTTCATAGAGGTGATGTGATATAGTCAAATCACACAAAGATATCGACTCAATGCTTAGGCCTCCAGACCCAGAAGATAAAGGTTGCTGAAGGTTGGGAGACATGATATTCTTTTGTGTCTCTCAACAGTCTCAGAGAGGAAGTGAAGATATTGATTAGTAACTAGTTCAACAATCATAAGCATCCATCATGTGCCTGGGGCATGCCTGTGCTCCATTCTTTCTATTTATCAATCAATTGAACCCTCACGACAACTCCATGGAGTAGTCTCTACTATTGTCTCCATTTCGCAGATGAGGAAGGTGAGGCTCAAAGAGGTGAAGTAACCACTTACCCCAGTTTACCTAACCAGCAAGTTTCACAGAGAAAGAGTTCACAAACCCTAAAAGTTTGACTCCAAATCCAGTGTTTGTCATCCCCACTTAACTTGCATTGTGTAGGAGTCACACTATTCACCATGTTGAGCACACTTCTATTCGTGACTCTCCTCTTGGTGACTCTTGGTTAAAAAAAAAGAAATTAGAAGTTTTAGGAATAGGATACCATTATATTCTTACCACATAGGCATAGGGAAGCAAATAATTGGAGGACTTGCTTTGATAATAAATAATCAGACTGCAGAGTTGCCGTCCTAGAAGAAACATGTGTTTGTGTATATTTTCTATTTTATCAGAATGTTTGGATGGTTGCCTGGGTCCATGCCATTCTTCCTAAGGCAGAGGTTTGCTGTTATTAAGGGCAGTACAGTCAATTCCAGCTTCCCAATTTTGATGTGTTCCTTAACCGGTCAATTTCTATTTTCCTGACTTGTGCTTTGCAGTCAGCTTCAGCTTCTTCCACTGGCCTTATTAAGAATTTTGCATAGTCAATAGGATGCAAATAAATGGAAACATATGCACCTCCCTGCATGTGGGAAGCGTCACTGTTGGCAGTCCTGCCGCTTAGCTGCCTTTGCTGTGTGATGCTCTAGCTTCCGATTGAGGCTTCACATATTTGGGCGCTGATCTGACTGCTACTGACACATCCAGGTGATGGAGCTAATCCAACATTGGTGGCAAGTTCAGTTCACTGACTCCTCCTCAGTTTGGGTCTGAAAGCCCCTTCTGGGTCCCTTTGTGCATCTTCAGTGAACCTAACTTCTGTGCCACTGTGATCATAGGCACTGGAGCTGGTTCCTGAACTTGGACTTGGGGAGAATGCTTCACTGTGCTTTACCATGGTGGGAACTGGGGCAGCCCATGCTGTTCAGCAGCCAGATCTGATATCCAAGGCAGGTGCAGACCTGTCAGCCACACAGCTGGTTGAGTTAGCTCTAGCAGACAGAGTTGGACATTCCTGTTGTCTGAAATAGAAACGTGTATGGTGCAGGCTGTCCATTTGCCAAATGGTACCCCTGTCGGGCTGGCTTGGGCCTGCCTCTCTTGGTGCATCTGCTGGGTTTGGCTGCCAGCATGTTGGAGACTGGCAGTTCTCTAAAGTTTTACTGTCTTTCTAAGTGTTTCTGTCAAAAAGAGAAATACTAAAACTTGCCATTTTAAAAAATTAATTTATTTTTCATTGAAGGATAACTGCTTTACAGAATTTTGCTATTTTCTGTCAAACCGCAATATGAATCAGTCACAGGTGTACATATATCCCCTCCCTTTTGTTTTTGTTTTTGTTTTTTATATCCCCTCCCTTTTGAATCTCTCTCCCATCTCCCTCCCCATCCCACCCCCAAATTTGCTGTTTGTTAATGATGACTTGGCATTTTTGATTCTTGGCTATACTTCCACTGGAAGAAATTAGCCTCTGAGTTTATGTTAATGTCAAAAGTGCGTTATCTTTTGGACTAAGAATGACGTTCTGCTTTTCTTATAAATCATAGGTTCTCNTTGGCATTTTTGATTCTTGGCTATACTTCCACTGGAAGAAATTAGCCTCTGAGTTTATGTTAATGTCAAAAGTGCGTTATCTTTTGGACTAAGAATGACGTTCTGCTTTTCTTATAAATCATAGGTTCTCAGGAGCCTCTGTTCTAAATTCTTTCCAAACACTTGGTTCCACTGCCCCACAAAGAATGAATTTTTGTAATTTCTTCCCTTTCTCTTTTTCTTTTGAAAATCAGCTGCAAGTAGAAACAACCCCAGTGGATGAAATGCAATAGCCCTCCTAGAGAAGAGATGGAGACAGTGTTTTCTCAGACTTCAAGCCCACACTGATGTGATCTGCCTTCCACATGCTTGGCAGGCTTTGAGGACTGAGATGGGAAATGCAAATGTAACCTCTTAATTAGAGGCAAAGTTTAAAAAAAGGTGGAGGGGGGCCTTGTTCATCAGATAGCTCTTACCAAAGGCTTTTTTTTTNAACCTTCAAGTCTGATTATATCACTGGTTAAAATCTTCGATGTCCTTCTATTGTTTTAAAGCAAAGACAAAACTCCCTGAATGGCCTGAAAAGCTTTGCGCTGTCTGCCCCATTCACCTTCTCAACCACACCACACCCCACAGTCCCTTGGCTCTCTCTGCTTCAGCCGCACTGGCTTGCACTCAGTCCTCAGTAAGTGCTACCACAGGACCTTTGCCCATGCTGCCCCTTTTGCTTGGAGTGTGCTTATGTCTTTTCTTATCTAGTTAATGCTGCCTCATTCTTCAGGTCAAGCTGCACTTCCTTTTAAAAGCCTGGTCCTAGCCCCATTTCACTTTCATGGAGCACATACAGCCCTACTCCCACCATCGTAACACTTGTCATCTGTTGTTGTTTAGTTACAAAGTCATGTCTGAATCTTTGCAGCCCCATGGACTGCGGCCCACCAGGCTCTTCTGTCCATGGGATTTCCCAGGCAAGAACACTAGAGTGGGTTGCCATTTCCTTCTTCAGGGTATCTTCCTGACCCAGGGATCAAACCCACATGTCCTGCATTGCGGACAGATTCTTTACCACTGAGCCACCTGGGAAGCCCAACACTTGTTATATATCTGTGATTAACCAATTAATACCTGTCCTCTCTCTTAGAGTATAAGCTTCTGGAGAGCAGGGATCGTGTCTGTTTTCTTGTTTATCCCCAGCCAACTAGCTGATTGCTGGCATGCAGCAAATATTTAATAAATATTAGTTGAATGAATAATGAATTAATGGGATATCACTTCTTTGATGTTGTATACCATGTGGCTTGTGAGCAAGCAGTTTCCTTTAGAGTAGCTTAAGATGCTTTCAGATCCTCTTGTTAGAAAATCATTGAACAAAGGTCTGTAGTCTGACAGAACAAAAATGTTCCAGCTCATCTGTTGATTGCAGCCAGTTACGGGAGTCTGGGAGTGATTACAGGCTCATGGAAAAGAGCGCATGGAGATTAGCAGAGCCTGCCCAGGTACTGATGCCTCCACAGGTAGAGGCTGCTGGCAATGAGCATTACATTCTCAGCATTACACGGATGGTGGCATCCGCTCGTTTGTCTAAAACCTCTTAGATTTTTCCCTAAACATTTGTCTTTCTCTCTTCCTTTCTCCAGATTTATGGTCAATGTGACGTGGGATGGCAAAGACTTGTCCTTCACTGAGGAAGGCTACCAGGTGCATCCCAGACTGGTGGTCATCGTGCTGAACAAGGACCGTGAATGGGAAAAGGTGAGCATCCTTCCATGTGCCAAATACACGGGAGGCAGGAGAGGATGGGCAACAAGCGGGTTCACACTCCTCCTTTTCCCAAAGCATTTCCCCCTGAGCAGCTCCAGATGCCGTCTCAGGCCCCGCTGGGAACAAGACAGACAGATACTGTCAGGCGTGATGGAGGTGCTTTCCCTGGGTGAACTCAGGCAGTTGTGTGTTGCTCTCTGCATTGGGTTCACAGATCTGAGTAGGGAGCATCCTGGAAAGACTTGGAATAATTTAAAGTCAGTGAAGTTTGGTTCACATCGTTACAGTAGCAAGTATTGACTCTATGGCAGAGATCACACCAGTTTGTCTAAGCCTCATCACTTGGTACCGTAGTCACACATTTGGGCCTATGAGTGAACCCCCTATATTTTCATTTGTTTGGTCTTTTCCTTTGAGTCTATTCAGTTCCAAAACTTAAACGTATCCACTCTTCAAGTCATGGGTTGGAGAGGGATGTTCTGTTTCTTGTAAAGCACATTTTCCAGTACATGTATGTTAACTATTAAAAAATATAAAAACTCAGTGTACAGGAAAAGCTTATCTAACATACGACAGAAGTTGTGTCCTGAGTAAGAGAGGAGAGACTTCACAGGGAGTTTGGAGATGACCCTGTGAGTATAGTGGCAACATCTGGCCCAGTGACATTCTTCCTCACCCATAACTCACCTCTCAGCTCTTAAATTCAGTTCAGTTCAGTTCAGTCAATCAGTCATGTCTGACTCTTTGTGACCCCATGAATCACAGCATACAAGGCCTCCCTGTCCATCACCAATTCCCAGAGTTTACTCAGACTCACGTCCATCAAGTCCATGATGCCATCCAGCCATCTCATCCTCTGTCCTCCCCTTCTCCTCCTGACCCCAATCCCTCCCAGCATCAGAGTCTTTTCCAATGAGTCAACTCTTCGCATGAGGTGGCCAAAGTACTAGAGTTTCAGCTTTAGCATCATTCCTTCCTAAGAAATCCCAGGGTTGATCTCCTTCAGAATGGACTGGTTGGATCTCCTTGCAGTCCAAGGGACTCTCAACAGTCTTCTCCAACACCACAGTTCAAAAGCATCAATTCTTCAGTGCTCAGCTTTCTTCACAGTCCAACTCTCACATCCATACATGACCACAGGAAAAACCATAGCCTTGACTAAAAGGAACTTCGTTGAAAAGTAATGTCTCTGCTTTTGAATATGCTATCTAGGTTGGTCATAACTTTCCTTCCAAGGAGTAAGTGTCTTTTATTTATTTTTGTTTTGTTTTGTTTTGTTTACTTTATTCTATTTTACAGTACTGTATTGGTTTTGCCATACATTGACATGAATCAGCCACAGGTGTACACAATCTCCCAATGCCGAAGCCCCCTCCCACCTCCCACGCAATATCATCTCTCTGGATCATCCTGTGCACCAGCCCCAAGCATCCTGTATCCTGTATTGAACATAGACTGGTGCTTCATTTCTCATATGATAGTATACATGTTTGGCTGCAATCACCATCTGCAGTGATTTTGGAGCCCAAAATAATAAAGTCTGACACTGTTACTACTGTTTCCCCATCTATTTCCCATGAAGTGATGGGACCAGATGCCATGATCTTCGTTTTCTGAGTGTTGAGCTTTAAGCCAACTTTTTCACTCTCCTCTTTCACTTTCATCAAGAGGCTTTTTAGTTCCTCTTCACTTTCTGCCATAAGGGTAGTGTCATCTGCATATCTGAGGTTGTTGATATTTCTCCTGGTAATCTTGATTCCAGCTTGTGCTTCCTCCAGCCCAGCGTTGCTCATAATGTACTCTGCATAGAAGTTAAATAAGCAGGGTGACAATATACAGCCTTGACATATTCCTTTTCCTGTTTGGAATCAGTGTGTTGTTCTGTGTCCAGTTCTAACTGTTGCTTCCTGACCTGCCTACAGGTTTTTCAAGAGGCAAGTCGGGTGGTCTGATATTCCCATCTCTTTCAGAATTTTCCA
>SJYW01016282.1:257507-272760 GCA_006410735.1 Raphicerus campestris | reverse complement strand
AGGCACTCTATCTATCAGATCTAGACCCTTAAATCTGTTTCTCACTTCCACTGTATAATCATAAGGGATTTGCTTTAGGTCATACCTGAATGGTCTAGTGGTTTTCCCCATTTTCTTCAACTTACGTGTGAATTTGGCAATGAGGAGTTCATGATCTGAGCCAAATTACTCATCACAGTATCACATGGAAAGCAGAATAAAAGATAATGAAAAGGAAAAAGGACTATATTGTTATCACATCTTTTTGGACAAGCAGTGCCACGTCTCTGAACCACTTTAGCAGCCCCAGATTTGTCTTCACTTGGCACATCAGACCTAGGGGTAGGAAGACATGGGATATAGTGTGGAAGTCATATTATACTTAACTAGGATCAGAAGACAAGACTGTGCAAACAGAAGCATTGCCTTTGGAGTAGGGGGTGAGTGACAGATTCCTGCAGGGGGATGATGAAGAGGAAGCTTCGGAGTTCGTGCTGCTACAGGAGTTACCAAGTTCCCATTCCTTCCAGTGCACTTGAAGCAGTGGCCAAAGCTGACTATGTGCTGGAGCCTAACATAAGTCTGTTTAAAAGGATTAGAGTATGCCCAGTGCATGCTTGACCATCGCAGCATTGAAATAAAAATTAATGATAAGAAGACATGCAGGAGACACTGGTTTGATTCTTGGGTCGGGGAGACTGCCTGAAGAAAGAAATGGCAAGTCGCTCTAGTATTCTTGCCTAGGTAATCCCCATGGACAGCGGAGCCCGGTGCACTACAGTAAACGGAGTCACAGAAGAGTTGGACGTGACTTAGCAACAAACCACAACAGTGAAAGCTCAACATATCAAAATCTGAAGAATAAAGTTGGTGACATGCTAACAGGGAAATCCATAGCTTTCAATGCTTATAATTTTATAAAAAGGAAATTGTAAAGTCAGTGATTTAAGCTTCTACATTAAGGCACTAGATATAAAATAGAGCAAACTAAACCCGAATAAAGTAGAGGAAGAATATAAGTGTAAAAATCAACAAAGTAGGACATAAAGCATAAAAAAAAAATCAACAAAGCCAATAGACAATCTGAATAGTTCCTGAGACACTTGATTCAAAGCTAAAACCCTTCCCATTTAAAAAATAAAATTTCAGGCCTANTATAAGTGTAAAAATCAACAAAGTAGGACATAAAGTATAAAAAAAATCAACAAAGCCAATAGGCAATCTGAATAGTTCCTGAGACACTTGATTTAAAATTAAAACCCTTCCCATTTAAAAAATAAAACTTCAGGCCTAAGTGGCTTCACTGTAAATTCTATCTATCAAATATTTTTAAAAGAAATAATGCAAATCTACCCAGAGCTTTTCAGTATTTTAGTAATCATAGTTCAGCAATATATTGGAAAAGGAAACTGCATTATGGATAAGTGGGGTTTATTCTAGGAATGCAAAATTGGTTTAACATCAAAAAATCAATCAATATAATTTGCCATATTGACATAATAAGGAGAAAATTATATAATCATCTCAATAGATGCAGACAAAGCATTGGACAAAATTCAATATCCTTTTTTTTTTTTTTTTACTGGACTATAATTGCTTTACAGTGCTGTGTTGGTTTCTTTGTACAACATCATGGACCAGCTGTATGTGTACGTGTATCCCTCCCTCATGAGCCTCCCTCCTACCCTCTCATCCCACCCCTCTCCAGGTCATCAGCAGGCACCGAGCTGAGCTCCCTGGGCTGTACAGCCGCTTCCCACTAGCTATCTGTGTTACACGTGGTAGTGTATGTACCAATATCCATTCTTGATAAACAAGGGCCATTCCTCAATCTGATCAAAATTATCTATGGAAATTCTATAGCTAATATCTTGTATAATGATGAGATGATGAAAATAGATTCATAAATATACATTCAAGTGATTTTTGATGAATAATTATAACAATGGGAGAAAGGAAAGCCTTTTTAGTAAGTGCTGCTAGGTCAACTGGATATTCTTAGTGAGAAAAAAAAAGCAAAACAAACAAAAAGCAACTTTGACTCAGTTCATACTATACCCAAAAACTTAAAATAAATTTCAGACTTAAATGTAAAATTTCTATAAGAAAAAATTAGGAAGATATTTTTGAGCTATAAGAAAGCATACAGTCAAAGTAATAAACTGGGCTCCATCAAAATTTAAATCTTGTCCATGTATAGACACTGTTAGAAAATGAAAAAGGCAAGCCACACATTCAGAAAAAATATTTTTTAAAAATTATCTGAATCAAAGGACTCATATCCAGAATATATAAAGAACTCCTATAAATCAATAGTAAAAAGAAAACACAATTAAAATGGGAGATTGACTTAGGAATTTTACAAAAAAAATTTAGTCAAATGGCCATTAAATACATGAAAACATGCTTAGCATCCATTATAATAGAGACATTCAAATTAAAACCACAGTGAGCTACCACTTCATACCTCCTGCTTGGCTAAAATGAAAAGGACCAACAAGTGTTGTTAAGAACATATGGTGGTTTGGTCACTCAGTCATGGCTGACTCTTTGTGACCCCATGGACTGTAGCCCACCAGGCTCCTCCGTCCATGGGGATTCTCCAGCCAAGAATACTAGAGTGGGTTGCTATGCCCTCCTCCAGGGGATCTTCCCAACCAGGTATNAGAACATATGGTGGTTTGGCCACTCAGTCATGGCTGACTCTTTGTGACCCCATGGACTGTAGCCCACCAGGCTCCTCTGTCCATGGGGATTCTCCAGCCAAGAATACTAGAGTGGGTTGCTATGCCCTCCTCCAGGGGATCTTCCCAACCAGGTATTAAACCCAGGTCTCTTGCACTGCAGGTGGATTCTTTACCATCTGACCCACCAGGGAAGCCCTTATGATCCAGCAATTCACTCCTAGCAATTTCACTCCAGCAACTCACTCTAGTGTTTTTGCCTGGAGAATTCCATGGACAGAGGAGCCTGGTGGGATACACTCCATGGGGTCACAAAGAGCTGGACATGACTGAGTGACTAACAGTATGATCCAGCAATTCTACTCCTAGGTATTTACTGCAAAGACATATAAAAATATGCCCCCAAAGTAATATTTGTGAAAGACATTCATAGTAGCAAAACATCAGGAAAAAGTCAAAGATTCATCAACAAGGATACATACATTATATATATATTCATATATTCAACAAGGTAAATATATTATGTATATATTCATAAAATGGATTGAAAATAAAAGTTGCCCAGTCCATGGAATTCTCCAGGCCATAATACTTGAGTGGCCTTTCCCATTGCCAGGGGATCTTCCCAACCCAGGGATTGAACCCAGGTCTCCCACATTGCAGGCGGATTCTTTACCAGCTAAGCCACAAGGGAAGCCCGAGAATATTGGAGTGGATACCCTATCCCTTCTCCAGCAGATCTTCCTGACCCAGGAATTGAACTAGAGTCTCCTGCATTGCAGGCAGATTCTTTACCAACTGAGCTATCAGGGAAACCTGTAAAATGGATTGCTACACATGAATAAGTTATGAGCTTGTAATACCCACAACAATGTGGATGAATTGCAGAAGCATTATGTTGAACAAAAGAAGCCAGACACAGAAGATGATACTGTATATCATCTTCCATTTGTATGAAGTTCAAGGAGAGACAACACTAGTCTGTGGGATCAGATATCAGAATGATGCCTGGAGGAGGGCATGGCAACCCACTCTAGAATTCTTGCCTGGAGAATCCCATGGACCAAGGAGCCTGGCGAGCTATAGTCCATAGGATCACACAGAGTCAGACACAAGCGACTTAGCATGCACACATCAGAATGATAGTTGTTTTTATGGAGGAGAAAATTAATAGGAAAAATGCACAGGGAACTTTCTAGTGTTATAACAATATTCCCTGTCGTGAACATTTGTCAAAATCCATCAAGCCACCACAAAAGATTTGATTATTTTACTGCATGTCATTGTATCTTAATTAAAAGATATGTTTTGAAGCCATTCAAACTGAAATACCCTGTACAATTGATTACCGATGTTTACTGAATTTTCATACTCAACTCCAGGACATGAATACTATTGATGACAACAATAACCGTTGTTAATTGAACACTTGCACAATATTTCCTTTATGTGGTACACCCGAGCTCTGAGTGACAACTTGGTTTTTTCATCCCTTCCACAAATGTTTATTCAGGGCCTGGTGTGTGCCAGGTACCATTCTTGGTGCTTGGAATCTGTCAGTGAACAGAACAGGCAAGAAAGCAATTTCTGATTCACTGAACTTAGATTCTAGTGTATGTGGAGAGGGATGGGGTGGGGTTTTGTGCATTTTGGTGATGCTTCAGGAGAGCATTGGATTCTGTCCCCAAGAGTTAGCTCCGCTCTTCCCTCTGATGTACCCTATAGCCCACCGTCCTAAGTGGTGCACATCTCCATGTCTGAGCTGGTTCCTTTATGCATCTGAGACCTTGAACATGCTTTTTATTTTTCTTTGCTGTAATGCTTTCCTGTATCCTCACTTTCTTTTATTCATCCCTCAAATTCTGGCCTCTCTCTCCTCTTGCAAATGGAAAGTCAAAATGCAACTTACTTTTTTTTCTTATCCATGGTGGGAGGTAGAGAACTCAAGCCTGTCTGTCTGCCTTTGGTGTTTACACTTGGGGGTTATTTTTCCACCTTTTGAAGTTACACAATCGGAGGATCACTCTTGGAGCTGTAAAATCATTCTCATTGGTCAGATTTCACCAGTCCTGGGTCAGGCTCGGCTCACACCTGTGAATTCTCCTTGCTGCCTTTGGACCTGGCTCATTTGCCAGGAAGTGTGTTAAAAGGGAGGTCACTGCAGTGCAGTTGATAAGACTGCATAAAAGAAGGCTGCCCTTGACAGACTCCATTTCCATTTACAGAAAAAAAAATACCTTTTTAATAGTTTGTGTATCCCCTTTAAAATTTCTGTTGAAATACAGCAATTTCCAAAAAAAAAAAAAAAAAAAAAANTGACAGACTCCATTTCCATTTACAGAAAAAAAAATACCTTTTTAATAGTTTGTGTATCCCCTTTAAAATTTCTGTTGAAATACAGCAATTTCAAAAAAAAAAAAAAAACCCACAAAAAAAAAAGGCAGCTCAGGGAATTGCTGCTGAGTCGAGCTTAGAATGTACAAATGCTTCCTGTAGTTGCTCTGTTCTCTCGGCGCTCAGGGGATCCAGTGCTTCAGAAAAAGCTCCTTGTGCTTCTGTCTTGAAGAAAGAGGAAGCCAGCGGAGCAGGTAAATACCCGTCATGCTATCCTGCAAGCCCTCCCCAGCAGCATAGTCTGATAAGGCAGGTCTGCAGAGGGGAAGGCCTGCAGAAAGGGGTAGCTGTTAGTCTGGGACTCAGAGGAGATTTCTTTTCATCTCCGAGGTCATCCAGTAGCGTCCCTGGAAGCAGCAGCGTGTAATGAGGGTGTCTTGGACAACATGACAAGCCCTTAGAGGGACACTGGCTTTCTGCTGGGCCTTTGTGTGCAGCAGGGGTGGACGGTTCCAATGCCGTGCACAGCCTGCTTGTGTTCAGCAGACTCAGAGCTCAGGGCTGAGCAGGCTTCCCTCCAGCACACTGGAACCTCCACGCCCTTTGCTTCTTTCTCCCTTTCCAATGGCTTTGCTCTGTATTGGAGCATAATGAGTTGAAGCCTTCCCAGTTGTTGTTCAGTCGCTCAGTTGTGTCCAGCTCTGTGACGCCATGGACTGCAGCATGCCAGGCTTCCCTGTCCTTCACTACCTCCTGGAGTTTGCTGAAACTCCTGTTTATTGAGTCGGTGATGCCATCCCACCAGTCTCATCCTCTCTGGTCCCCTTCTCTTCCTGCCCTCAATCTTCGTAGCATCAGGGTCTTTTCCAATGAGCTGGCTCTTCACATCAGGTGTCCAAAGTATTGGAGCCCAGAGGTGCTTGACAATAATATCCTGGATACAAGCCAATTGGCAGCCTGGGCCAATACAGTCAGTACCCTCTGTGGGCCAACATTTCATCTGCACCAGGGTCGAGGACAAAGATAGGTAGGAAACCACCCCCTCTCCCCAAGTAGCTCATGACTGAGCCATCTCCAGGGAGAAAGGGGTGGACTTGACTTGGTCAGTTGGGGAAGTCTTCTTGAGGGTGGGGACACTGAATAATAGATTAGATTTCTCCACATTGAATCACTTTCTTATTAACTACTTGGAAAAATCCTTTGGAAATAATTCTGTTTACCATTTTAGGGTTATACCAGGTTTAAAACGAAGATATGTGTGTATATCAATGTAACACACATACAGCCAAGCTTATGTGTGTGCGTGCTCATTTGTGTTCACTTTCATGCATTGGCGAAGGAAATGGCAACCCACTCCAGCGTTCTTGCCTGGAGAATCCCAGGGACAGTGGAGCCTGGTGGGCTGTCTATGGGGTCGCACAGAGTCGGACACAACTGAAGCGACTTAGCAGCAGCAGCAGCAGCAGCAGCAGTACTCATTTGTGTATGACTCTTTGTGACCCCACAGACTGTAGTCCACCAGGCTTCTCTGTCCATGGGATTTCTCAGGCAAGAATACTGAAATGGGTAGCCATTCCCTTCTTCAGGACATCTTCCTGACTCAGAGATCGAACCCTGGTCTCCTGTACTGAAGGCAGATTCTTTACCATCTGAGCCACCAGGGAAGCTAACTGAGTTCAATAGAGATGCCCCAGAAGACAGAAGGGAGACCCATGATTACCTCTTCTTAAACTGAGGGTCCATCTCCCACCTCTCAGGCATCCACTGCCCCCTTTAATCTGACCACTCTGCATTCTTTTTGGTGCCCTTGGTCTCAGCTGCTTTCCTCACTGTGATAACTCCCAGGTCCTTGTCTCCAGCCCAGATATCTCCTGGTCTACCAGACTTGCTACCTGGACACCCTAACATGGACAGCCCATAGCCCTCCAACTTTTATCTTGTTCAAAACCAAAGTCTTCATCTCCTCTCCCAAATATGTTTATTCTCCTGGGTCCCATCACAGAAAACTTCATTCTTATCCTCCTAAGATCTCCCAAGCCCTTATATTTGCTTGTCATCTGCCCATTCTCTGTCTCAGATCCTATCTATTTGAACATTTTCCTCTTTTTGTCAAGGATACACCTTCTGGATAATCCAAAGTGAGTTGAGTCCTTTCTGCTTTGTACTCACCTATATACTAGCCCCTAAGAGTGTTAACAGCTTACATTGTAATTGCTTGCTTGCACATTCATCTTCACCTGGACTGTGAGCCCCACCAGGGAAAGATCTGTTCCCTCCACGTGTTTCTTCAGTTGCATCACAAGGTACTGTTTCAGTGCCTACAAGGGCTTCTCTACAATCTGCTGAGAATGCTGACTTCAGCCAGTATTTACTAAGATCTACTCTATATCAAGAACTGTGCTGAGCAGTTTGTATCCATGATCTCCTTTAGTCATTTCAACACCTCATCTACAGTAGGTATTCTTTTCCTTGCCTCATAAATGGAAATTCAAGTTTAGGGAGACCAGAGACTAGGTTCAGATCCTGTGTGTGATGGAAGCAGGATGTGAATGGAGACTTGCCTGACTCCACAGACTGCATTCCTAATACTTACATCATACTCAATAATGGGTAGTGGGAAGGGATATTTTAGAGGGGAAATGAAGGGAGTTCCTCCCATCCATAGAGTGACACCACCTCCTTATTCTCACTGGATGCAGCAGGTTCTACTCAAACCTAGCCAGTTGGAACCTGAGGTATCAGCATTTATCACATCTCACAGCTACTCTTTCTTTTTCATTCTACTGAAGTCCCACCTTCCAATCTGGCTCCTTGAAGTAGGGAATTGTACCCTGCCTCTGAATCTCATGCATAACAAAGCAGATGACAGTTAAAGAATTCCTAGTACAGATATGATAAAGGAGATCTTAGGAAAAGCTAAGATTGATCCCCTGTTCTGGCTGTGGCATATCATTGTGTTACCAGCTCTATCGAGGCCGTCACCCACAATGATGTATACATGGGGTGCAGTTCTTTCATGATGAGATTGCTAATTATAAAAAGTTGTAACTCCCTCCCTTCTAAATCATTCTATTTCAACTACCCCTTTATCACTTTCCCATCACGTTTAACATAGGTGGCTGAATGAGTCTCACGATTCACGTGCACATTTCTAATGTGTGTGTTTGCTTGTGTGTGTGTGTGCGTGTATGTGCAGTATCAATTACCTGCCAAAAGGTTCATCCTGCTAAAAGACGGAAGTATTTATGGAGACATTATGCTTGGCATCTGCACACACATACTCCAATGATTATGTTGAAGAAATCATGAAGGAAAATTGTAATCGAGAAGACACCAGTAAGTGACAATTGATAGAGCAATTGTGTGAATTGTTAAAACTGAAGTGCATTGTTTACATATCCTATAAGCAGCCAGAAATATGTTATGCCTTCTCCTATGTGCTCGCTTTGCTTAGAAAAACTGTGGTGGTGCATTGATGAAGCCGTGAATTCTGGCTCTGACAAGCATTGAAGGAATACTGTTTGTCTTCAGGTTTTTCCTTTGCCATTCTGTCTCTGGCACTCAGTAGCTGAGACTCAGTAACCATTTGTAGAATGGATACAAGAATGAAAGAACTTTCTCATAAACTTTCCAAATGAGGAACATCTTTTAACATGGTCAATTTACAAGTGTGGTACTGTTATTATTTTGGTGATTTTTTTTTTATATTTCTATGTTATTTCAATGTTGTTCTTGCATCTCAAGCTCTTCAACAGAACACCCAAAGATGAATGAATAAAATCCCATGGGCTAGCCATATCAGAGTCACCATGGAAAAGATGTCAAAATATTAGCACTACCTCAAACCTACGGAAGAATCATTTCTGATTCTGCTTTGTCATAAGCTCCCCTAGCAATGCCCATTAAAGATGTAGAACTACTGCTTTAGGACATGAATTTACTCTTTGTTATCCTGAAAAAAAGTGGTTTGATCTAGGTCATCCTAGTTATCAAGGCTTCCTGCTTCTTAGCCTTTGTATGTCTTTCTTCTTTTGGAATACACTGCTTAGTAGCAGTGTTTAAGAGCAGTGGTGCAGAAGAAAAGGAAACAAGAAAAGTGGTGTCTTTTTGCACCAAGAGTAATCTCTGCTGAGTGGGACAGTAACAATGCCAAGTAAAATGTTGTTTATGGATATAGTACAGTTCCTGTCACCTGGTGTGTCTTCCATAAATATTGAGTTATTAAGTGATTGATTTTTTTCAGTTAAAAGCATCTCCCTTAAATAGAGACAGTTGAATTTGGAGTATATAAACCTTATTTAGTCACACATTCATTCCATCAAACAAAATTTCTTGAGTACCTGCTATGTGCAAGTCACTGTTGAGGGATGCAGTGAGACATAGACCAGCCTTAGAGGGTCATAGGCATGAGAAGATGCTCATAACTGCAAGACAATATGAAATGTGCCACAGAAGATGCTTGAATCTAAAAGTCTGTGGTATTTAGAGAAGGGATCTGTTATGTGTAGACAAGAGGGTCAAGGGCATCCATACAGAGGGATTCTCATTTGAACAAGGTCTCACATTAGACCTTCTGGACACGTATAAGGGGGCTCTTTCATGGAGAAGGACCATCAAAAGCCAAAGTCCAGAGGCGAGCATGCTCAAGGCTCATTTGAGGAAGAGTTCAGTGAGTTTGAAGCATTCTGCCTTATATGTAGGCAGGATTCTAAGAATGACTCCTGGTGACCCTCACTCTTCTGTAATCCTCTCTTGAAAAGTGAATATGATGAGACACCCTTTTGTGATTGTTATGTTAGGTAGCAAAAGAAGTTTTTCAGTTGATTCTGAGTTCATCAAAAGGACTGTTAGCAGGGTGAGCCTAACCTAATCACATAAGCCTTTTAAAAGTAGAGAGTTTTTTGAAACTAATAGCAGAAGTCAGAGAGATCTGAGCCCAAGCAGGAATGGTCTGACTGCTGGATTTGAGGGTTGAGGGGGCCACATGACAGGGAATGCAAATGACCCTGGTCAACAGCCAAGAAGGAAACAAGAACTTCAGTCCTACAACCTCTAGGACTGAACTCTGCCAATGACCTGAGTGAGTCTAGAAGTGCATTTTCCCCAAATCCTATAGCTATGAGCCCAGCTGGCTCACAGCTTGGTTTTGGCCCCATGAGATCCCGAGCAGAGAACCTGGCTGAGCCTTGCTGAACTTCTGACCTACAGAACTGTGAGGTAATCAAGGGGCATTGTCTCAAGTGGCTACGTTTGAGGTAATCTGTTACATGACAATATAAAATGAGTACAGATTGTTCAAAGGGAAATTATGGGAATGAAGGACCATGCTGGAATTTGAATTATAGGCTGTGGGGTTTTATTTTGGGGAGTCATCTTGGGAGTACTGTTGAGGAGACAAATGAGAGAACAACATAAAAATAATAGTAATAGCTAACACTTGTTCAGTACTGATGATATACCATGCAGGGTACTAAGCATTCAAATATATTAACTTATCTAATCCTCAGATAAACACTATGGTGCAGATGCTACTGTTCTCTTTTACATATGTAGGGGACAAGTGTTAGTCGCTCAGTTGTGTCTGACTCTTTGCAACCCCATGGACTGGAGGCTGCCAGGCTCCTCCATCCAAGGGACCTTCCAGGCAAGAATACTGGAGTGGGTTGCCATTTCCTTCTCCACGGGATCTTCCCGACCCAGGAATCGAACCCTGGGTCTCTGCATTTCAGGCAGACTCTTTACCATCTATCTGAGCCACCAGGGAAACCCTGTGTAGGGGATAAGACCCTGAGAAATTCAGGAACTTGCTCGAGTTGACAGAGCTAGTAAGTTGCAAAGCCAGGATATGAACCCCACAGCCTACTCCCTTAGACATAAACTAAACTACTTCTTTAAAAATGAAGCAGTGATTGGCATGGGTCTTTGGGAAATTTTCTAAGGGGCTATTTAAGTAGCTCAGGTTAAAGGGAATGTGGGTGTGAGCAGGAGCACTGGCAGTGGCATCTGAGAAATTCCAGAAACAGAACTGAAAGCACATAGCATTGACTGGATGATTTGCTGAGAGGTTCATGAAAGAGAGAAGTCAGTCAGATTAAAATGAATTTTTTTTAGGCATGGGTTTGGGCTTTGGCATTTCTGGACTTTTCCAGAAGAAATTTGTCATGCAAGTGACATGACATGAACCTGTAAGTGACATGGTTCATCATCTCTCCTTCTCCCCCTCTTTCCCTCTCTTTGTATTTTCTTTATTCTCCAAAAATCCACAGCTAATGTTAAGTGCCCTTTTGTAAGATGGGTTTTGTAATATCACTGCCTTAGCAGAAGCTGTATAAAATTTCATTTGTTTCCTTATGTAATGATCATTAAGTTTCTCAAATGATGAGAACCCCTGAGAGGGAAAGTTTAGCCATTACAAAAGATTTAACATTATCCTCTGACTTCCCTAGAGTCATACACAGTGACTCCTTTAAATACCTATGTGGTATACAGTGTGTTAGGTCACAGTGGAGAGAAGACAGTAGGTGTCTAGCAAATTAACACATCAAAGTGAAATAAGTGATGTCATCTT
Organism: Raphicerus campestris; assembly: GCA_006410735.1. Taxonomy (NCBI): domain Eukaryota; kingdom Metazoa; phylum Chordata; class Mammalia; order Artiodactyla; family Bovidae; genus Raphicerus; species Raphicerus campestris. The sequence goes on along the minus strand of SJYW01016282.1, from coordinate 261,195 downwards.
CTTGTGTGGATGTGTGTGTTTCTGTCTTGCATGGTTAATTTTTCTTTTTCTCTTTTTGCAGTTGTAACACAAATCCAACTCTAAAAAGCACAGGGATTCCACTATGCTTTTCTGCAAGGCAATATTCTGCTAATAGTTTCTAGACTTCTAAAATATTTTTTAAGTGGTTCATAGAAAAGACATCTCTAGGGAAACATGCATTGATAAGAATATTGATAAAGGTGATTGATGATGATGGTCATGATAATGACGATGCTCTTAATTGATGCGAAGATCAAGGAGACAGCAGCTGCCATTAGTTTGAGTGTCTGTTATTTGCCAGACACCATGCAGAGTGTTTTCCATGCCTTATTTCACTTAAATATCACAACATCCTCTGCATTTTGTCTCATATGTAAAAGGAAGGTGATAATAGTACTTACCTCAAAGAGTTGTTGGGAAAGTTAAATGGAATAATATGTCAAGTGCTTCAAACACTGACTGTCACATAGTAAAGTGAAATCCCTCAGTCGTGTCTGACTCTTTGCAACTCTATGGACTGTAGCCCTCCAGGCGCCTCTGGCCATGGGGTTCTTGAGGCAAGAATACTGGAGTGGATAGCCATTCCCTTCTCCAGGAGATCTTCCCAACCCAGGGACTGAACCCAGGTCTTATGCATTGCAGGCAGCAGATTCTTTACCATCTGAACCACCAGGGAAGCCGAGAGTAGGTGATCAGTAAATGCCAGCTCCAGTTATTGTTGTTCAGTCACCAAGTTGTATGCGACTCTTTGAGACACCATGGACTGCAGCACACCAGGCTTCCCTGTCCCTCACCATCTCCTGGAGTTTGCCCAAGTTCATACCCATTGAATCGGTGATGCCATCCAACCATCTCATCCTCTGTCTCCCTCTTCTTCTTCTGCCTTCAGTCTTTCCAAGCATCAGGGTCTGTTCCAATGAGGCAGCTGTTCACATCAGGTGGCCAGTGTATTTCCAAAAAATATTCAGTGTTGATTTCCTTTAAGGCTGACTGATTTGATCTCCTTGCTTTCCAAGTTGTCATTAGAGCTCCACTGTATAAGAGAGAAATTGATAGCTGCATGGGATGAATGACTTGCCCAAGGTCATATAGTAGTGAAGGCAGAATTTGAACCTCGGCAGTATCATAATAGAGCTAGAATTAACCAATATGTCATCTGAGGCATCCATCTCTACCCAACTCACAAATTCAGCTTGATAAGGAAGCTGTCTGAGGGTGATGGGGCATTTTTAAGCTGACAGATGATATAAATGTAGGACAAAAGCCATACCCTTGATCATTTTCCATTGCCATCAGTTATGAAAATGAGTGAATAGATTATTGAAATGATCTCAGATAAGTAAATTATTCAAACAGCCTCTCAGTCAGAAGTATTTCTAGAAACTCCTGTACAGACAGATGAAAACCATTTTTATTTTCGGATTGGGTCATCAACTCATCTGTGTTATAGATGAATGCAAAGCCCTGAGATCCTGTCATAGAGGGGAAAGAGATGAACGGATGGTGGAAAGAAGAGAGAGAACAAGAAAATGGACACCAGGCTTTAGTCAGCACTGCAGAGCATAGAATGGACTTCCTCCTTTATTTGGGGAAAGTTGTTTGTTTTTTTTTTAAATTAACTATGTTCCCTGGAATGCTACGTTGTTTCAGAGTACTGCAAGGGCCTCTGAATAGATTGGGGTAATGAGACAGAATACAGCTTTAAGCAGAGATGGTAAGGTTTTATCTGTTTTCTCTATTGGTGCTCCAAGAGAACTTTCATTTGTGGAAAAAAGGGACTATTTCTAAAATAAGCTTGTAAACATAAGAAAATTCACTTTAGTCATCTTCTGAATATAATACAGATAAATAAGCATTTCCTTAGCATCTACTATAAGCTGAACCTTACAACATTGGCTTTCTATTTACCCTTCTACTTGAGCGACAATGATAATCCTGTGGAGTATTCTGTAACTGTTGAGCAGGGAAGATTTGCAGATATTTGGTGGCATTTTCTCAGTAGCTGAGAAAATATTCAAATTTAGGTCTTGTGGGTCTCCTTGTCTGGTGCTCATTCAGATACCTGACACAGTTTCTAGGATTAATGATGGAAATTTTCACAAAGGACCTAGAGACTCTTGTCAGTATTATCTGCCTTGGACGGTGAGTGGAAGGAAGGAATGAGAGTTTCTTTAAGCAGACTCAGAATTTATTCCTTTGTTGTTTTTGTTGTTCAGTCACTAAGTAATGTCTGGTTCTTTGCGGCCCCATGGACTACAGCATGCCAGGTTCTCCTGCTCTTCACTATCTCCTAGAGTTTGCTCAAATTCATGTCCATCAAGTCGGTAATGCCACCCAACCATCTCATCCTCTGTCACCCTCTTCTCCTTTTGCCTCCAGTCTTTGCCAGCATCAGGGTCTTTTCCAATGAATGGGGTCTTCACATAAGGTGGCCAAAGTATTGAAGCTTCAGCTTTAGCATCAGTCCTTCCAATGAATATTCAGGGTTGATTTCCTTTAGGATCGACTGGTTCCTTTAGGATCTTGGAGTATAAGGGACTCTCAAGAGACATTAATTATTAACAATGAGTGTCTGATATGATTGAACTATATGTCTATTTATCTGTCCACCCAGCCAGTCATCCAGTGACCAGTCACCTAATAAACCATCCATTTGTCCATCCATTCATCCATCCATCAACTCATCTGACCAACCATCTTTCATCCATCCATCTGGTCAACCACTCTCAAACCCACCACTTACCAACTGCTGATCTGTTTACCTTGTATCTACTCTGTACCAGGCCAGTGGCAGGTGTAGATGAAGCCAAAATAAATAATACAATATCCCTGCCCTCAAGAAACTCACAGTCTAGCTGGAGAGACAGAGAAATGAACTTTCAGTTACAGCGTAGGTGAGTGCTAATAGTAGCAGTAAGCCCAGGGCACTGCAGGACATCTCCCCAGCCTGGGTGTTAAGAGGGGGATGAGAAGAAGCGTCCTTGAAAGAGCTAACATGTGTCATGAGTCCTAAAGGATGAAGAAGCCTTATCCAAAGGGTGAGAGTCATTTGATCCCTTTTATTAACTGAATCACCAGCATTCGAGGCTCCTCATTTTTTCTTGATTTCACAATTTATCCAATTAGCTAGCTGTCCCTGGATGGCTTCCCACCCACCTACAGCTACCAGGCCTCCATGAATTGTTCTCTGGACCCACTCTCTACTTTCTGAGCAGTGTGTCTGTCATTTTTGTCATCTCCCCCATTTGCACAGTGATGGTGCAGACAGGAATGACATTTGTCTGTAAGAAAAGAGGCAGAACAGTGAGGCATACTACCCCAGCAATCTGCTTCTGGCTACAAGTGGCTGTGTCAGGCTGCCTTCTGTAGCCACACTTTGGTTTTCTCATCTGTGTTACTGGCAGCACTTTCCACGATGCTGTTTTTCTTGGCTTTGGAGTCTGGGTTGGACCAGAGAGAGAAGCAGAATAAAGACTGAATATTCCCAGGGTAGCTCTCAAAACTATGGAAGACTTACTGTGCTTCCTACTCTCTGAAGACAAGAAAATCGGCTGTTACCTTGAGATATTCCCCCACATTTTATAAAATAAGCAATAATAAAGAATACAAAGTACAGCATGTTCTCATTAATTATCTAATTTATACCTAGTATTAATAGTGTATATAT
>SJYW01016282.1:236925-250006 GCA_006410735.1 Raphicerus campestris | reverse complement strand
CTTCTACTTCTTTTTCTTCTTTTACTTCTTCTTCTTCTTCTTCTCACCTTCTTCTTCTTCTTCTCACCTTCTTCTTCTTTGTCTCACCTTCTTCTTCATCTTCTCAACTTCTTTTTCTTCTTCTTCATTTCCTTTTTCTTTTTCATCTTCTTCTCCTTCTTCTTTTTCTTCTTTTTCTTCATCTCACCTTCTTCTTATTCTCGACTTCTTCTTCTCACCTTCTTCTTGTTCTACATCTTCTTCTCACCTTCTTCTTTTTATTCTCACCAACTTCTTTTTATTATTCTTCTTATTATTATTCTTCTCACCTTCTTCTTTTTCTCACCTTCCTATTGATCTTCCTCTTCTTCTCACCTTCTTCTTATTCTTCTCACATTATTCTTCTGTTTCTCACCTTCTTCTTCTTCTTCTGACATTCTTCTTCTGCTTCTCACCTTCTTCTTCTTAATCTTCTTCTTCTTCGTGTTCTTCTTATTATTATTCTTCTTCTTTTTCTCTCCTACTTCTTGTACTTCCTCTTCTTTTCAACTTCTTTTTCTTCTTCTTCCTCTTCTTCTTCTTCTCACCTTCTTCTTCTTCTTCTCACCTTCTTCTTCTTCTTCTTCTTCTTCNAGGCTTCCCTGGTGGTTCAGTGATGAAGAATCTGCCTGCTAGTGCAGAAGACACAGGTTTGATCTCTGGGTTGGGAAGATCCCCTGGAGAAGAAAATGGTAACCCATGGAGCCTAGTGGGCTACAGTTCATGGTATCGCAAAGAGTTGGACACAGTGTAGCAACTAAACAACAACAATAAAAAGGAACTGATAGTTGTGAGACCCAGGTCAAAGCTAAGAAGTTGTCATTCCTTGTATTTCTCAGATTGATCAGTTTCACCATCAGTAAAATGGAGCCAATGGTAATACTCACCTCATGGGGTTTCTGTGAGGATAGTAACACTACCATTTATTAAATGCTTCTTGCATGTCAGAAAGAGCTTTAAGTATAAGATCTTTCTTAATTCACACAGAACTTAATGAGATGGGTACTGTTGTCATCATATTCTATAAATGAGAAAACTAAATAATGCAGCACACAGGTAATATCCAAGAATCTGAACTGAGTTTTGACCCTCTCTCATTTGTCTGATTCTGAAACCCATCCTTTGACCACTAAGCTCTATTATCTTCCTCAATTGAATTCTAAAATGCAGGGATGTCACCCAGTGCTGCCGGGGGTTGAGGATGCAAGTGAGAAAAGCACACAGTTTGTTTTTCTGACATGATTTCAGATAATGAAAGCATAGAGCCTCACGATTTCTGAGCAGTGACTATGCCACGGGCCCTGAGCCAAACATGTTACATACATTATGACAATTTATGTTCACCAGAGCCCTAAATGGTAGCTTTCATAATGATTTTTATTTTACAGATAAGAAAATTGAGGCCGGAGAAGTTAATTAATTGCAGCATAGTCACCCAGCCACTTCATAACTTGAGAGATTATAAGTAATGTATGTGAGATAGCCAGCAAAGGGCCTGGTACACAACGGAAAGAGTTTAACAAATGGAAATTATTGTGCAAAGTGCAATATGGATTCTTTAATGACAATTAACAGGCTTAGGGTTTTTTTATGCATTTTAACTGGGTTTCTGAAAACCTATTGCTATTGCTATATTCTCTTTTCTCAAAGGAGCTGGGCTCCAAGTTCAAAGGTGAACATACTAAAGAATCATTGTCCCTTTGTTTTCTGTTTGAGTCCCACACAAGAAGTTGAATACTAAAACGCAGTCCATTAAGCAAGCCCTGAGCCAGCAGTCAGAAAACTGTCTCTAGTTCTTTCACGCATCTCCTATCCTTTTCTGGCCATGTTACTAGAATGATCAGTAGTTTATGGCTCTGAAAAATTGTAACAATATCTCCTCTACCTTCATATGACTGTAATGAAGGTCAAATGAAATGAGATAATAAATAGCAACTTGTAACCCACAAAGAGCTATATAAATTCTGAGGATTTATATTATTAACCTCACAGTAACATTCAGCACTTTGGCCCAGGATGATTGTTCCAAGTATGTCTTGGAAGTTTATCTGAAATTTCCATTTTATATGTCTTTTCTTTTTCATCCCAATACAGCTTCTTCACCAGCTGAGAATTCAGAAGTACATTCATAAGATTGTATTTTGGGGCATAAGGATCCAAGAAGGCTTGGGTTACATTTATAGTTACAAAATTAATGGTATACATTAATTCTGCAGAACCTCAAACCAGCAAATGGAATTAAAAATAATTGTCAGGCCTCTGGATTTATTGCTAGAGCTAAAATAACACTGGGCTGCTTTTGGCAGGAACTTCTCTGTGCACAGAATTATATTAATAGGCAATATCAGTTCTATCTAGAGTAGGTGAAGAACATATCTATTTCCCTTTGGGGAAAAAAAGCAAGTGCATTTCCAAAGGGTTATCTTGGCATAGAACACCTGGGCTTGGAGTTTTGGTAAAATTAATGTCTTGCTCTCTCCTATTCTGAAGATAGAGTCTGTGTCCTACATTTAGGGGTTACCTTCATTTAGGGGTTACCTTCAACTTCAAGAGTACCTGCACATTGTAGACAGGAGCAAACTAACCTTGACTGAATACCTACTATGGGCCAGGCTGGGAGTTCCCCATAAACAACTCATGTACTTCCCACAAGAGCCCTGTGTCTACTGAAATACCCAGCACTGGCTGAGCAGCAGTGGTCAAGTGGCGCACAGAGTCATAAGTGTTCTGTAGGCCTGGTTTTATTTGATTCTCACAGCAGTCATATGATACGATTACTCCTAGCATGCCCACTTTACAGAGGAGGAAACTAAGGCCCAGGAAGTAAACAAGTAGACACAGCCAAGGTTGCACAGCTAGTGAGCATAATAGCTGGTATATGCAGCTCAAGTTCAGCCAAGTCCGAAATCCACATTATTTTCAGTACGTATGACCAGAAGAAGCCAAATGAAGTTGACAAGTTATTACAGGAGGATCATGGTAATGGTGGGCATGTTGGGATATTGACTTATTCAGTTGTCTACTTAATTAACATTTACGTATCTACTCTGTAAGGGGCCCTGGACTGGGTGTAAGGGATACTAAGGCAACGGAACACAGTGCCCATCCTCAGTGGGTCTGCTGGGCAGACAGGTGAGTGTGCAGGTATTTATAACACTTTCTGAGATAAGCAAGGTGGTCACCCGGCCAGTTCTCTGGGGTCATCAGGGTCTGCTTCCCAGAAGAGCTGTTCTCTAAGTTGAGTTCTGAAGGGCAAGTCAAAGGGTACCATTCTGTGTGTGTGTGCAGTGTGAGAAGCACGTGTGGATACCTGTCTCTGAGACAGGAGCTTGATGTACTTGGAAGCCTAGGATTAGTTCTATGGGATTCAGCAGTCCATGTGTGGGATTTGGCCATCAAAAAGGAGGCTGGCATGAATGCAGAGAACTAGAGATGCCTGGGGATGAACTGGGTTGTTTGGGGCACGGTCAGGCATGTTCACTTGATTTCGAGTGTAGAGAAAAACCATCCAAAGGCTTTAAGGGAGAGACTGGGATGGCCATATATGCAGGGATGTTTGGAGTGATGGCTTGGGCTGCAGCTGGGAGGAGAGGCTGGGAGGCATGCTGTCTGGGCATGGCAGGGAGGCAGTCTGGAGACGGTGGCAGAAACCAGAGAGGTGAAGACCAAGACTGAATGGTGGTCTGACTTAGGAAAGAAGTGGACAAGGGGAAAATATTCAAATATTAGAACTCTCAGGGCTTGGCAATTGATTTCACATAAATGGAGGTGGAGGGAGAGGGGTGAATTAAGGACTGTTTCCAGGGTTGAGATTTCAAGAACTCATATTTGGCACATGGGGGAAAATATTGTGCTTTTTAAAAAAAATAAAATAAAATCACTGAAGGTAAGATGATGAGTTCTGCTCTGACTCTATTAATAGAGTTTAAGCTCTCCTGGAGGCTGTGAAGAGGAGCTGCTGAAAGACAGCCATGTCTGAGAAAGGTCAACATAGAGATGATAACTGAAGAGTGAGCAATAGATGCCTGAACAAGAGGTGTGAGGGCAGGCGGGAGGGGCAGGGAGCGTGAAATGTGTGCAGAGAAAGAGGGGTTTGGATTTTGGCAGAGCTGGGGAAGTCAAAGAGGTGGGGACTCACCCAGAAAGGGGAGGATCATGACTGTCTAGGGCAGGGGACTCAAGGACAATGGGAGTGACTTTCCACATCAAGTGGATGCACCTGTTGGCTTTCATGATGAGAAAGTCACTGGCAACCTTGATGAGGCCTGTTTCAGAGGAGAGATTGGTGCAGGAGTGTGTCCAGGTCACTGCTGATGGGATTAGTAGGAAAGAGTTCCCTGTCATCAGTGGAGGAGGGGCAAAGGATGACAGGTGTGCAGAGACAAGTAAGCTTGTGGGGTTTATGGGTCATCCATAGACTGTGAAATCAGAGGCAGATTCATCAGCCTGGAGTGAGGATGGAGCTGGAGGAGTTGCGGTCCCTCGTGGGCAGGTGTGAAGGTTTGAAATAGTTCCCAGGGAATGGAAGATAGCCAGTCAGGAAAAGGGAAAAGAACTGCTGGTCAGAGAGGGAATCCTTACATTCAAAAGGGTCTCTGCGGTTATGTGATGTTCTCCACCTCTATATTTTGGTTTACAGAGTGATCTACAGAGGGGGAAGTGGCTGGATTGACTGAATTGGTGAAAGGTGGTGCTGGGCAGGTGTGACAGGAAGACAAAGTGGGGCATGATAGCTGTGGAAGTGGCAGAACGTCTGTTGATGTGGTAGATGAAGAGGTCTGCGTTGGAATGGGGAGGAGGTGAAGGCTCGAGTGAGTGGATCAATGGACAGAAAAGAGAGGACTCTGGGACCATGGCCAAGTGATGCTGGAAAAGAGGCATGAGAACAGCAGCGTGAGAGCACTGTGGGTTTATCTAAATTGAGGATCATCGAAGTCAAGCATTTCTAAGTAAATTTCCCCTCGTGGGAATGAGTGGCTCAAGTGCGCTGGAGGTGGCCGGTGGAGAAGAGGTCAATAAGCTGACCTCTAATTTTATCCAGATGGTCTGGCAAATAAGAACATATTTATGAAGCAAATGGTGCAATCATCTGAAAAGAGGACAATGCTGAAAGATGTGGAAAGCGATAAATACCAGCCACACATGTGTGAAATCACCAGTACTATCTCTGGTGCTAAGTCATCAAGGGATTCTCAAGGCCAATTGCCATTTTGAACTCAAAAGCAACCAGATTGCAGTTTGCATGTAGCAACTTCAGCCCAGTATCGAGGGGTTTCTATAACCTGTCCCACTGTATCCTTTTATTCCTCTTTCTCCCTCATCCCCTTTGTACACTGTGTTTCATCCCATTGGGGCAGCTTCCTAGTCCACAAACATGTCCCTTAAGCTCCCTTGCTATGCTTTTGTCCACACTCTTCATTCAACCGAGAAGTCTTGTCTCTCTGATCGTCCAACTCCTCTGCCAGCTCTCCAGCCTCTCAATTGCGGCTCCTTTCGCAGCGTCTCCCCTCTCTCTTCAGATCTGCCCTTCCATTTCCGATGCTCCCCGCTGTGTGTGTTTCACCTTTCCTTTCTCAGTACCTGTCATTTTCTCTTTTCGTTTATAACTAATTCTGAGAGCATTGTATTGCATTGTATTTTCCCTATTAGTAGGCAGGTCACTTACAGACAGAGACTTAGATCAGGGCTTGGTAAACACTTTATGCAAAAGACAGCTAGTAAATATTTTAGGCTTGGCGGGCCCTGCTGTATGTATGGCAAGAACTCAAATTCTGCTGATTTAGTGGGAAAGCAACCGTAAACAGCATATAGGAAAAATGAACTTGGCCATGCTCCAATCAGACTTTATTTATGGACATGGAAATTCAGATCTCATATCATTTTCACATCACAGAATATTATTCTTTCCATTGTTTTTGACCATTTAAAAATATAAGATCCATCCTTAGCTCTCAAGCTGTACAAAAACTACTGGCCCTGGGGTCTGAGTTGGCCAACCACCAGCTCAGAGCCCACTTACTGCTGTATCACCAGTGCTAAGACAGTGTGTGGTACATTGTAAGCTCTCAGTAAACATTTACTGAGTGAATTAACCAGTGGATCAATGTCATCCAACCCTAACTGACCAAAAGCCTAGAAACAGCTTTGCGTGTTGGTTGTGAACACTCAGAATTATCAAGCAGCTTGGGCTTCTACCTTTGGCTACAATGTGTGTGAATCTGAAAAGTTATTATTTCATTAGCATGACACGGCTCAGAAGTATCATCATGGAACTTGACTTTGAGTCTTCTGACTTCAAGTCTAGGGTCCTTTTGAACTGTGAATTTGCCAGTAGGATTTGATAAGGAATGCCACTAGCTCCCTGGATGGTCACCGAGATTCTCATTTCATCCAAGTAAGTGCACCGGATTCTGGCATTGTTAATTAGTGTTCAAGATGGGGATAATTGGTTTGGATGAAATGGGATTGACAGTGGAGGGCTACTGAGGCTCAGTTTACTGAATAGAGTGAGTCTTATCTGGTCCATCCCAAGGGGATCCTCATCTCCCTCACCACCTTCTAATAATCATGTTTTAACAGTGGGCAAAGCTGTAGTTAAGCTTATTACTGTTTCCTCACCATTAAATCTTCTGTTGGCTTTAGTATTTCAAAGGATCCTCTCTCTGGAATACTTTAGGGTTCAGAAACGCCTGGAGCAAAGTTAGTTTGGGGCCAAAGCTGCACTAGGAAAAACGATTGTGAAAATACCATCTTATTTGAATTGAAATTCTCATCTGTGTACATTTCATCACAGGGATGGCTTTCGTTAGCATCCTTCTAATAACCAGAAGGGCCTCAGGCATCAACCCCTGGCTCGCCCTTTCATTTAGAAGAAGGAAGATGTCCATCTCAAAGACTTAAATTTATTATCTTGCTCCAGGTATGAAAGAACCAATGCCCGTCAGGGACCTGACACCAAGTGTTCCAAACCTGTCAACTTTTACAAGCCAAGAACTTTTCACGGGCAAAGGGATGAAATGCTTTGCCACTGATCGATACCCCCAGGTCTTATAACCTTATTTTAAAACTCTGCAGACACTGTCAATGAGGTTAACTTTGAATGTTCAGGCTGAGATCCAAATGGAATTGGCTTCTTTACATAATGCTGAGTGAGGAAAACCATGAGTCTTTGGCCTGTCTTATCCCTTAAGTCAGGATTGATGCATTAAGGTCTCTTGCTTCCTCAGCCTGTGATTTAATTACCTGGAACTTATCTCCTTTTAGGGCTTCCTGGTGGCTCAGTGGTAAAGAGTCTGCTTGCAATGCAGGAGACAGACTCAAGTTCAGTCCCTGGGTTGGGAAGATTCCCTGGAGGAGGAAGTGGCAAGCCACTCCACTATTCTTGCCTGAAAAACCCCATGGACAGAGGGGCCTGGCTGGCTACAGTCTCGGGGATCCCAAAGAGTTGGGCACTGCTGAGAAGCTTTCACTTTATCTCCTTTTAGAAGCTGTTAAACACAAGGCCCCCCATTTTTTTTTTACCATTTTGCGAGGTTTTCATGGGGAAAAAAAAATTGTCCAAGAGGAAGAGTCATGTTTGTATTCATATCCAGCCTAGTTATAATTTTCAGGCTGGTAAGAATGACTTGCAAATCCCAAGGAATGCGAGGCCCTCTAAGCTCTCAGCCCAATTTTGAAGGGCTCCTAACACCTCCTGGGCTTCCCTGGTGGCTCAGATGGTAAAAACTCTGCCTGCAATGCAGGAGACCCTGCTTCAATCTCTGGGTCAGGAAGATACCCTGGAGGAGAAAATGGCAACCCACTCTAGTATTCTTCCCTGGAGAATCCCATGGACAGAGGAGACTGGTGGGTTACAGTCCATGGGGTCACAAAGAGCTGGACATGATTGAGCAACTAACACTTTTCATTTTCTAACACCTCCTAACTCTTACTGGCGACTCTGCCAAGGGAACCAAGAGCTGCTAAATATCCTTCAAGTAAATATTCAAAGAAGAGCTATTTACTCTGCCAGATTGCAAATGGCATTTCATTTATCTTACAAGTAGAAACTACACTGATCTTTGAAATTTACCCAGAAGTACCTTAGAAGGTCAAAAGAAAAACCTTTTCCATGCTTCCAAATTGTCTTTGCAAAGGTGTCAAATAATATTCGTGGTTATCACAGCTGCTATAATAGAAGACTGATCTTAGGCCAAGTTCTTGTCCAATACTGGGTGCTTATTTTCCCCAACTCCACTTTCTGCGATTGTCCCGTTTTCCTTCACATCTCCTTCTAAGCTGTTTCTGCAGACCTAGAGTCACACAGAGTGACTCTTTTAAATACCTACGTGGTATACAGGGCATTAGGTCACAGTGGGGAGAAGACAGTGGAGCTAGTATGTCAGAGGCATGTTTCAGGGTGGAACTCAAGGTCCTTAGAAGAATCAAGTCACGGGAACACTGAGGAAGTCGGCAAACGTGAAAGAAAACCACATGGCAGCCGTCCTTGGCTGTTGTCTCCTTTCCTCCTGTATTTCACGAGAAAAGAATGCCTTGCCCCTCTCTAAAGGGGACAAGCCATGCGTGTGGCGAGGCTGAGCTCAGGTGTCTCAGCTCCCCGGGGTGTCGCTGCCCGCAGTGAGGTCTTTCCATTTCGTCCGCAGAATGTCCCCTCTTTCCCCTTGTCTGCCTTAACATCTCCCGGACCAGACCTGATGGCACCCTGGGGCATGTCGAGCAGCAGTGATGGCCTGGGCGCTTGCGTCCGATGACCTGAGCTCAGTCTCCGTGTGCTCTCACTGCCTTTTTTGATCTTGGGTGAGTCACATCAGCTTCCAGTTTCCCAGTCTGTAAAATGGACATACTGACGGCCTTTTCCATACAGGGTTCTGAGGGTAAAATGAGAAAGTCCATGTTAGGGTGATCACTGTGCCTCAAGACATACCAGTTATTATACTTTTTAATTATTTAGTAACTATTATTACAGCGTGTTGGAGGGCTGGCTGATACAGAAGTTTCACAATGAAGGACTCCCAGGAGAGGGCTCAAAAATTAATTCATACTAATAATTGTGAGAGAGGCCTCCTTTTTATTTTTTGCTGGCTTTTCAAATCTCTAATGTTAACTCATTCCAAGGTGAACCCAAAGAAGAGAAAGAAAACACTCTTAACTGTTTAGTTAATGACCAGGACATACCCCTTTTTAAAAGCATGCAGGAGTCTAGAACCATTATACTGATGAATCTATTTGCAGGGCAGCAGGGCAGACACAGACATAGAGAGCAGACTCATGGGCACAGTGGAGGAAGGACAGAGAGGGACGGATTGAGAGAGTAGCCTGGGAAACATATACACTACCACATGTGAGATAGATAGCCAGTGGGAATTTGCTGTATGATGCAGGGAGTTCAACCCAGGCCTCCGAGACAACCTAGAGAGGTGCAGGGGGTGGAGGTGGGAGGGAGGTGGTAGAGGGAGGGGACATGTGTATACCTACGGCTGATTCATGTTGATGTATGGCAGAAACCAACACAATATTGTAAAGCAATTATCCTCCAATTAAAAATAAATGAATTTTGCTGATTTATGTCAATGGATGGCAAAAGCACCACAATATTATAAAGTATTCTTCAACTAAAATCAATGAATAAAAATACATAAATTTTTTAAAAAGTAAAACAAGGAAGTAGAACTTATCTCTATCCGCAGGAAACTGGGAACATGACCTTTGGAGAACTGAAGATAATATTCTTCAGAATATGGAGGCTCCTTGTTCCAGAGACCTTTAAATATGAGGTTTAACCAGCCTTGAGCTCTTCTCATGTTGGCTGAGCCTCGGGAGGAGAATGGAAGCAGCAAGTTGGCAGGTTGTTCATGGAAATCACAGAGATCAAAACATGTTTTGAATTACCAGTTCAGTGCTAAGTCCTAAGACAGCTGACACTGTTATCCATAAAGATATTAGATTATCCTGAGAACAGTTGTTATAGGAGAAAAAAAAATCAACTGCTCCAATGTGAGCTGTATAACAATTAAGCAATTCTGAAATTTCAACTGAGAGGAATTTAATTAAGGCTCTAATAGCTGATTAAACTCATTTAGATCTGCTGGCAATTGCTACTAGTGACATAAGAAACCCAGGAAGACAGACTTTCTCTTTTGCCATATGCTGTATTTAATCCTGCCCGTAGTCACAGGTATGATCCTTTAAAGTGAAGTCGCCCAGTCGTGTCCGACTCTTTGCACCCCCATGGACTATAGCCTACCAGGCTCCTCTGTCCATGGGATTTTCCAGGCAATAGTACTAGAGTGGATTGCCATTTCCTTCTCCAGAGGATCTTCCTGACCCAGGGATGGAACCCAGGTCTCCCGCATTGTGGACCGACGCTTTACCGTCTGAGCCACCAGGAAAGTTCTTTAGGGGCTTCTCAAAATGTGGTCCTTAGATCACCTAGAACAGAATGACCTGGGATCCTGGTTAAAAAGTTAGGTTCCGGGCTCTCTCTCATCCCATATCTACTGACGCAGAGACTCCAGAGATCTACCAGAGTACATTCATTCATTCATTTTAATTGAGGTATAATTAATTTACAATACCATATTAGTTTCAGATATGCAGCAGACTGATTCAGTTACACATACATATATATGTATATTTCAGATTCTTTTCCATTATAGCTTATTACAGGATATTGAATATAGTTCCCTGGGCTACACAGTAAGTCCTTGTTGTTTATTTTATATGAAACAGTGTGTATCTGTTAATCCCATACTCCTAATTTATCCCTCCTCCCTCCTTCTCTTTGGAGTTTGCATTCTTTTTGTTTTAATTTAAATTTTTATTTTATATTAGAGTATGGTTGATTTGCTATGTTGTGTGAGTTTCAGGTATATAGCACCATGATTCAGTTTTGTGTATATATATATATATTCTTTTTCAGATTCTTTTCCCTTATAGGTTATTAATATTAAGTCGAGTTCCCTGTGCTGTAAGTAAGCTCTTGATTTTGGTGTCTTTAATTAGGTTTTACTGGAGTGTAGTTGCTTTACAATGTTGGGTTAGTTTTTGCTGTACAGCAAAGTGAATCAGCTACGTACATGTGTATCCCCTCTCTTTTGGATTTCCTTCCCATTTAGGTCACCACAGAGCACTGAGTGGAGCTCTCTGTGCTGTGCAGCAGGTCCTCATTAGTGATCTAGTTTATACACAGGCGTGTATATATAGAGTCTGCATTCTTAATCAGCCCCCAAGGAGAGGTTCTTATTCCTGCTGAAGTTTCATAATCCAACAACCTTTAGTAACTGCATTTTAAACCATGAATTCCAAGGAAGCAGGTGCTTTACTTCAGCACCTGAAAAGCAGTTCTTAGTTTCACTCTGCCAGTGGCTATCTGAGGCCCCATGACACAGGACAATGTAGGTTTGGTCCACACCTGCTTTTCTGCAGTTTCTTTATAGAAGCTGGTTTGACTGTAGGGCTCAGTAGAAAGCTGGGGTCCAATGTGACATCTAGTTTCACAGACTCCTGCTGTCTGGAAGGAACCATAGATTGAATCAATTCACAAACAAACCGCTAGACTCAACAGCGAACTACTCCAAATAGAACATATTTCAATTTGGTATCAGGTCACAGTCGTGGCTGAGACATCTTTGCTGTGAAGTTTCCAGATCAATCAAATTCAGGTCTGCTTTTGGTTTCAAGCAGCAGCCGAAGACACAGAATTACTTGTGTGTAACTGTGCTATCACCCACTCCAGTATTCTTGTCTGAAAAGTCCCATGGACAGAGGAGCCTGGTGGGTTGCAGTCTATGGGGTCGCGAAGAGTCGGACACGACTGAGTGACCTCACGTTCACTTTTCACTTTCATGCATTGGAGAAGGAAATGGAAACCCACTCCAGTGTTCTTGCCTGGAGGATCCCAGGGATGGGGGAGCTTGGTGGGCTGCCATCTATGTGGTCGCACAGAGTTGGACATGACCGGAGCAACTTAGCAGCAGCAAAAGTGTGTATATTTGGAGAAGGAAATGGCACCCCATTCCAGTGTTCTTGCCTGAAGGATCCCAGGGACGGGGGAGCATGGTAGGCTGCCATCTATGGGGTCTCACAGAGTCGGACATGACTGAAGTGACACAGCAGCAGCAGCAACCGTGCTATCAGCTCACTTGTGTGTTAGATTTGCATGGGAGTGATGGTAATTGATGATGCTGTTTATGCTAAATACGGACATTAAGTCATTTTAAATACCCTTCATGAACATTAATCTTATGTCCTTTGAAATACTTTATATTTCAGGTGGAGAGAAATTGGCCTCCTGTTTGCTCTGTTTTTCTCCTTAAATTCATCTTCCTGAAGAGTTAATTCCTCACATTTTCTCCAGCTTGGGAGTAAATCACTGCTTATTACCCAGAGTGAAATGTCTTCTGGTGTTTTTGCACATGTGAAGTGTTAGCTTTAAGGCTTCTTCCCCCACCTGGTTATGAAATCACCCAGTGAGCTCACTGAGGCCAGTCAAGCTGGAGCCCAGGCAATGTGAACTCTGCTTTCATCATCGGTTTTAATAAATTTCTTCTCTGATTTTTAATTTTGCAATCCCTATTGTCTTCTCTCCAAGGAGAGGATCTGAGTAAACAGGCTAGTTTCCTCTTTTAACTTTGAATTCTAAGTAAAAATTGATGCTGTGCTACAGTCTGAATCGAGTTCAGTTCAGCAAATATTTATTGAACCAGCCTGTTCTGTACTATAGTTGATGTGGGTCAGGAGGTAGGAAAGTCTGGCTGGGCCAGATATTCTATAATTCAGGGCAAACTGAACCCTTGCTCCCCACCTGCAAGCAGTCATACAGTTGGTCTCTAAGTTGTACTGATTCCACCAATTTGGGGTCCTGACAGTTCATGCCAGCCCCCCACACACACACACACATACTTCGATGTGGCCCTATACTAGGTTTCTCCAGGTTAACTGCCTCCTGATCGGTTAGTCTGTTCAGAATCTTCTAGGCAAAATCCCTTTCTCTGCACTGCCTTGAAAAGAAGTGTCCTAATACATCAGACTGATTTTATCCCTCCCCTAGTTAAAAGTCTTCTTA
>SJYW01016282.1:222506-235572 GCA_006410735.1 Raphicerus campestris | reverse complement strand
TAGCCTACCAGGCTCCTCTGTCCATGGGATTTTCCAGGCAATAGTACTAGAGTGGATTGCCATTTCCTTCTCCAGAGGATCTTCCTGACCCAGGGATGGAACCCAGGTCTCCCGCATTGTGGACCGACGCTTTACCGTCTGAGCCACCAGGAAAGTTCTTTAGGGGCTTCTCGAAATGTGGTCCTTAGATCACCTAGAACAGAATGACCTGGGATCCTGGTTAAAAAGTTAGGTTCCGGGCTCTCTCTCATCCCATATCTACTGACGCAGAGACTCCAGAGATCTACGAGAGTACATTCATTCATTCATTTTAATTGAGGTATAATTAATTTACAATACCATATTAGTTTCAGATATGCAGCAGACTGATTCAGTTACACATACATATATATGTATATTTCAGATTCTTTTCCATTATAGCTTATTACAGGATATTGAATATAGTTCCCTGGGCTACACAGTAAGTCCTTGTTGTTTATTTTATATGAAACAGTGTGTATCTGTTAATCCCATACTCCTAATTTATCCCTCCTCCCTCCTTCTCTTTGGAGTTTGCATTCTTTTTGTTTTAATTTAAATTTTTATTTTATATTAGAGTATGGTTGATTTGCTATGTTGTGTGAGTTTCAGGTATATAGCACCATGATTCAGTTTTGTGTATATATATATATATTCTTTTTCAGATTCTTTTCCCTTATAGGTTATTAATATTAAGTCGAGTTCCCTGTGCTGTAAGTAAGCTCTTGATTTTGGTGTCTTTAATTAGGTTTTACTGGAGTGTAGTTGCTTTACAATGTTGGGTTAGTTTTTGCTGTACAGCAAAGTGAATCAGCTACGTACATGTGTATCCCCTCTCTTTTGGATTTCCTTCCCATTTAGGTCACCACAGAGCACTGAGTGGAGCTCTCTGTGCTGTGCAGCAGGTCCTCATTAGTGATCTAGTTTATACACAGGCGTGTATATATAGAGTCTGCATTCTTAATCAGCCCCCAAGGAGAGGTTCTTATTCCTGCTGAAGTTTCATAATCCAACAACCTTTAGTAACTGCATTTTAAACCATGAATTCCAAGGAAGCAGGTGCTTTACTTCAGCACCTGAAAAGCAGTTCTTAGTTTCACTCTGCCAGTGGCTATCTGAGGCCCCATGACACAGGACAAAGTAGGTTTGGTCCACACCTGCTTTTCTGAAGTTTCTTTATAGAAGCTGGTTTGACTGTAGGGCTCAGTAGAAAGCTGGGGTCCAATGTGACATCTAGTTTCACAGACTCCTGCTGTCTGGAAGGAACCATAGATTGAATCAATTCACAAACAAACCGCTAGACTCAACAGCGAACTACTCCAAATAGAACATATTTCAATTTGGTATCAGGTCACAGTCGTGGCTGAGACATCTTTGCTGTGAAGTTTCCAGATCAATCAAATTCAGGTCTGCTTTTGGTTTCAAGCAGCAGCCGAAGACACAGAATTACTTGTGTGTAACTGTGCTATCACCCACTCCAGTATTCTTGTCTGAAAAGTCCCATGGACAGAGGAGCCTGGTGGGTTGCAGTCTATGGGGTCGCGAAGAGTCGGACACGACTGAGTGACCTCACGTTCACTTTTCACTTTCATGCATTGGAGAAGGAAATGGAAACCCACTCCAGTGTTCTTGCCTGGAGGATCCCAGGGATCGGGGAGCTTGGTGGGCTGCCATCTATGTGGTCGCACAGAGTTGGACATGACCGGAGCAACTTAGCAGCAGCAAAAGTGTGTATATTTGGAGAAGGAAATGGCACCCCATTCCAGTGTTCTTGCCTGAAGGATCCCAGGGACGGGGGAGCATGGTGGGCTGCCATCTATGGGGTCCCACAGAGTCGGACACGACTGAAGCGACACAGCAGCAGCAGCAACCGTGCTATCAGCTCACTTGTGTGTTAGATTTGCATGGGAGTGATGGTAATTGATGATGCTGTTTATGCTAAATACGGACATTAAGTCATTTTAAATACCCTTCATGAACATTAATCTTATGTCCTTTGAAATACTTTATATTTCAGGTGGAGAGAAATTGGCCTCCTGTTTGCTCTGTTTTTCTCCTTAAATTCATCTTCCTGAAGAGTTAATTCCTCACATTTTCTCCAGCTTGGGAGTAAATCACTGCTTATTACCCAGAGTGAAATGTCTTCTGGTGTTTTTGCACATGTGAAGTGTTAGCTTTAAGGCTTCTTCCCCCACCTGGTTATGAAATCACCCAGTGAGCTCACTGAGGCCAGTCAAGCTGGAGCCCAGGCAATGTGAACTCTGCTTTCATCATCGGTTTTAATAAATTTCTTCTCTGATTTTTAATTTTGCAATCCCTATTGTCTTCTCTCCAAGGAGAGGATCTGAGTAAACAGGCTAGTTTCCTCTTTTAACTTTGAATTCTAAGTAAAAATTGATGCTGTGCTACAGTCTGAATCGAGTTCAGTTCAGCAAATATTTATTGAACCAGCCTGTTCTGTACTATAGTTGATGTGGGTCAGGAGGTAGGAAAGTCTGGCTGGGCCAGATATTCTATAATTCAGGGCAAACTGAACCCTTGCTCCCCACCTGCAAGCAGTCATACAGTTGGTCTCTAAGTTGTACTGATTCCACCAATTTGGGGTCCTGACAGTTCATGCCAGCCCCCCACACACACACACACATACTTCGATGTGGCCCTATACTAGGTTTCTCCAGGTTAACTGCCTCCTGATCGGTTAGTCTGTTCAGAATCTTCTAGGCAAAATCCCTTTCTCTGCACTGCCTTGAAAAGAAGTGTCCTAATACATCAGACTGATTTTATCCCTCCCCTAGTTAAAAGTCTTCTTACAGTACCCATCTCCTTCCCGCTACGCTCTTCTCTCACCCTGAGAACAAAGGTGGAACTCCAGAACAAGCCACGCACCAACTCTGCTGCTCTGGCTCATGGCTGGAAGTCACTTCCTGTAGGAGCATCTTTGGTTTCCTTGCAGAGCAGGATGTACTCTGCTCCAGTGGCATCCTGTGCCCACCCCAGCATGGGAGTTATGGCATTCATGATCTCATGTTATCTCATGAGGTCCAGTGTGGTCCAACTCCTCTTCTCAACAGTCAGGAAAGTCTGAGGACAAGAACCAGGTCTGGATTAGTCTCAGCTGCAGCCCCAGAGCCTCCGCAGACCCTGCCCTAGTGCGAAGCCCTGGGTGCACACGTGCTGAGCTGATGAACGAACACGCGAGAGAAGTCAAGGGAAAAAGAATATTCAAACATGCACTGTGGCTGGAGAGGTAGGCTGCAGGGGAGCAGTGGTGTTTAAGCTGGAAGTGGAAAGAATGGACAGGATTTCAGTCAATGGAGATGATAAGAAGAGGGATTCCAGGCAGAAGAGGTAGTAGAGGCAAAGAAAGGGGAATGGGTGTCATGCAGGGTGTGTGCAGGGAGAAGTGAAAAGTGTACGTGTCATTGTGTCTTAGTGTTGTGAGAGTGGAGGTGTGTGTCAGGTATGTGTGTGTGTGTCATTATACAGGTATGTGGAGGTGAGTTGTATAGGTGTGCATAGTGAATTCAAGTAGGTATGAGTGTAGCTGTATGCGTAGATGTATACATATATGATATGTGTGAAGTGTATGATATGTATTATGTATATGTACATATATATATACATATACACACACACACATTTATACACACATATATATGTACATATACATACACACCCTGGTGGCTCAGACAGTAAAGAATCTGCCGGCAATGCAGGAGACCTGGGTTCAATCCCTAGGTCGGGAAGATCCCCTGGAGAAGAGAATGGCTACCNATATATATACATATACACACACACACATTTATACACACATATATATGTACATATACATACACACCCTGGTGGCTTAGACAGTAAAGAATCTGCCGGCAATGCAGGAGACCTGGGTTCAATCCCTAGGTCGGGAAGATCCCCTGGAGAAGAGAATGGCTACCCTCTCCAGTAAGTATTCTTGCCTGGAGAATCCCATGGACAGAGGAACCTAGCAGGCTGTAGTCCATGGGGTTGCAAAGAGTTCAACATGACTGAATGACTAACACTTCACTTTATATACATATAGTTGACCACTTCTATGAATTTTTTCAGTAGTGAATTACTGTAGTACTTACTGCACTGTCCCCAGGGGTCGAATCTGCAGATATAAAGGAACCGTGGATATGGAGGGCCACATCCGCCTGCATGAACAGTCAGTGCTACTAGACCCCACGCTGATCAAGGGTCAACTGTACCCACATATATATATACATACATGTGTGAATATTTGTAGGTGTTAGAGTATCTGTGTTTGAAGATGTAACATGTATACATTTTAGTGTGAGGGTATGTATAGAGTGAGGTCTTCCTTCGTAGCTCAGTTGGTAAAGAATCCACCTGCAATGCAGAAATCTACCTGCAGTTCAGGAATCCACCTGCAATGCAGGAGACCTGGGTTTGATTCCTGGGTCTGGAAGATCCTCTGGAGAAGGAAATGGCAACCCACTTCAATATTCTTGCCTGGCAAGTTCCATGGACAGAGGAGCCTGGCAGGCTACAGTGCATGGGGTTGCAAAAAGTCAGACATGACTTAGCAACTAAACCACCACCATGTATAGGGTGTACAAAAGAGAGATGGAAAAAGTGATAGAAAGAGAGAGTATTGGGATTGGTGGGATCTATATTGCAAGGTCCATTAACATAAGAGGAGACTGGATTTGATTCTGTGGGCAGTATGTGTCATGGAAGGGTTTGAGTAGAGATAGATCTATGATTTTGGTGTTTAGGTGCACGTTTTTAGGGGTGGCTTGGGAGAGACCAGTTGTGAGGTGATTTTAATTGTCTCTTGTAAGCATTTCATTGGAAATGAATGAAACGATTCATTGAAAAAGACCCTGATGCTGGGAAAGATGGAGGGCAGGAGAAGGGGTGACAGAGGATGAGATGGTTGGATGACATCACTGACTCAATGGACATAAGTTGGAGCAAGCTCTGGGAGAGTGAAGGACAGGGAAGCCTGGTGTGCTACAGTCCATGGGGTCACAAAGAGTTGAACAGGATTTAGTGACTGAACAACAAAAAGCATTTCATGAATAGATNGGATGACATCACTGACTGAATGGACAT
Organism: Raphicerus campestris; assembly: GCA_006410735.1. Taxonomy (NCBI): domain Eukaryota; kingdom Metazoa; phylum Chordata; class Mammalia; order Artiodactyla; family Bovidae; genus Raphicerus; species Raphicerus campestris. The sequence continues at coordinate 230,454 of SJYW01016282.1, read as the reverse complement.
AAGTTGGAGCAAGCTCTGGGAGAGTGAAGGACAGGGAAGCCTGGTGTGCTACAGTCCATGGGGTCACAAAGAGTTGAACAGGATTTAGTGACTGAACAACAAAAAGCATTTCATGAATAGACCCAATACAATCAGTCACACCTCTTTGAAAGGAGAGTCTCGAATATCTATTAACCTCATTTCTTCCAGCCTTTTGCAGCCTCTGTGACACGTCCATGGACTTACGCAGATATGAAGGGATGAATACTAATTTATGACAGTTTCTGGAGATGGAATTATCTTTTCTCTGAGGAAATCTTGGCTGAACATTTTGATAAGTAATCACTGCCCTTTCACTAAACAGCTCCTTTTAGGAGCTGAAGAGCAATTAGGTTTCTAAAAGCACAGCATTTAAATTTTATTAATAAGAATGGATTAAAAAAATCATTGCAAAGTTAATCTTCCTTTTCTATACTTCTTTTAACAAGATCACTTTTCTCCATTAAAGGTTAATTATTTTTTTTTGTCCTCAAAACTTCAGTTTATTTGCTGAAAACATTTAGAAGTTTATCACCAAAATTCAGTTTATTTTGAAGATAAAGATTTTTTTTTCCTTGTCCCATACAACCTATTTGGATTAATTTGGGACTGTTTTCAAGTACCAAAAAAAAAAAAAATCATGATAGAGATAAGAATCATCTGCCAACACCGTTTTCTCATGTATATGGTGTCTATAAGAATTAAAACAGTGCTAAGAATGAAAAGTGAAAAAGTGAAAATGTTAGTCTCTCAGTCATGTCTGACTTATTGCAACCCCATGGACTGTAATCCGCCAGGCTCCTTTGTCCATGGAATTCTCCAGGTAAGAATACTGGAATGGGTAGTCATTCCCTTCTCCAGGGGATTTTTCTCAACCCAGGGATTGAACCCAGGTCTTCCACATTGCGGGCAGATTCTTTACCATCTGAGCCACCAGGGAAGCCCCAAGTGCTAAGAATAAGGTGAGGTGAAGTCGCTCAGTTGTGTCCGACTCTTTGTGACCCTGTGGACTGTAGCCTACCAGGCTCCTCCATCCATGGGATTCTCCAGGCAAGAATACTGGAGTGGGTTGCCATTTCCTTCTCCAGGGGATCTTTCCAACCTAGGGATCGAACTCAGGTCTCCGTCATTGGAGGCAGACGCTTTAACCTCTGAGCCATCAGGGAAGAATAGTATTTATTAATCTCTAGACCTAGATATTATCACACTAAGTGAAGTAAATCAGAGAAGGACAAACAGTCTATCACTCACATGTGCAATCTAAAAAGAAAATGATACAAATGAACTTATCTACAAAGCAGAAATAGACTCAGACATAGGAAACAAATTTACCAAAGAGGAAAGGCAAGAAATTAGGAGTTTGGGATTAACCGATACAAACTACTGTGATCTAATGTTACAGACTCTGCCAAGTGTGGTATGTTCATTCTTTCCATCACCAGCTATCCCTTAAGTCCTTCTTTGTGCCAGGCCCTGAGTTAGAAGCTGCAATCAATATGCATAAATTTATATAATATATTGGGTTGGCCAAAATGTTTCTTATGTTTTTTATACCTTCTTATGGAGAAACCAGAACAAACCTTTTGACCAAGCCAATATATATACATATCCCTGCTAGACTGAGGTGTCACCATCTAATGAATGAAACATAGACACAGAGAGATGGTACGGGGAGGGATGTGGGAGGGGGAATTCAGGATGGGGAACACGTGTACACCTGTGGCAGATTCATGTTGATGTATGGCAAAACCAATACAATATGGTAAAGTAATTAGCTTCCAATTAAAATAAATAAATTTAAATTAAAAAACAGAGACATAAATATATAGTTTGTGAAGGTGTAATATTGTTAGGCAAATGGAAATTTAGATGTTTCAATCAAATTAAGGATTTGTAAATGAAATGTTATGATGTCTGGGATTTCCTTCAGTATTATATGGGAGGAGTGGCTGGGAGTATAAATGAGACAGGATTGGCCATGAGTTGGTCATGAATGAAGCTAGATAATGGGAAGATGGAGATCCATTCTACTATTTTGCTTTTGTATGAGTTAAAATTTTTCCATCATNTGCCAGGCTCCTTTGTCCATGGAATTCTCCAGGTAAGAATACTGGAATGGGTAGTCATTCCCTTCTCCAGGGGATTTTTCTCAACCCAGGGATTGAACCCAGGTCTTCCACATTGCAGGCAGATTCTTTACCATCTGAACCACCAGGGAAGCCCCAAGTGCTAAGAATAAGGTGAGGTGAAGTCACTCAGTTGTGTCCGACTCTTTGTGACCCTGTGGACTGTAGCCTACCAGGCTCCTCCATCCATGGGATTCTCCAGGCAAGAATACTGGAGTGGGTTGCCATTTCCTTCTCCAGGGGATCTTTCCAACCTAGGGATCGAACTCAGGTCTCCGTCATTGGAGGCAGACGCTTTAACCTCTGAGCCATCAGGGAAGAATAGTATTTATTAATCTCTAGACCTAGATATTATCACACTAAGTGAAGTAAATCAGAGAAGGACAAATGTTCATTCTTTCCATCACCAGCTATCCCTTAAGTCCTTCTTTGTGCCAGGCCCTGAGTTAGAAGCTGCAATCAATATGCATAAATTTATATAATATATTGGGTTGGCCAAAATGTTTCTTATGTTTTTTATACCTTCTTATGGAGAAACCAGAACAAACCTTTTGACCAAGCCAATATATATACATATCCCTGCTAGACTGAGGTGTCACCATCTAATGAATGAAACATAGACACAGAGAGATGGTACGGGGAGGGATGTGGGAGGGGGAATTCAGGATGGGGAACACGTGTACACCTGTGGCAGATTCATGTTGATGTATGGCAAAACCAATACAATATGGTAAAGTAATTAGCTTCCAATTAAAATAAATAAATTTAAATTAAAAAACAGAGACATAAATATATAGTTTGTGAAGGTGTAATATTGTTAGGCAAATGGAAATTTAGATGTTTCAATCAAATTAAGGATTTGTAAATGAAATGTTATGATGTCTGGGATTTCCTTCGGTATTATATGGGAGGAGTGGCTGGGAGTATAAATGAGACAGGATTGGCCATGAGTTGGTCATGAATGAAGCTAGATAATGGGAAGATGGAGATCCATTCTACTATTTTGCTTTTGTATGAGTTAAAATTTTTCCATCATTAAAAAAAAATGAATGAAGTAAAGAGCTTCCACTTTTAGGTGGGTTATGTTTGGACACATATTCATCATGATTTCTGCATTTCTTTCTCTGTTCCAGATAGCAGACTAGATTAACTCTCAGGGTAAATCTCAACTCCTTAATAGGACCTAAAGGGCTTCACATCATCTGGCCCCTGCCTGCCTGGAGTGCCTCCCCTCCATCCTTTCATCCTTTCATCTTGGATTTCCAATCTCAGCTTAAGTGCCACCTTCTGGGATTTCTTTCTCACTCTTTCCAATCTTCGACACATATTTAATTTTTTTCCTCCTAGTTTGCGTGTATATGTTCTTGTATGATTATTTGACTCATGTGTGTCTTCCCAATTAGCCTAAAAATTCAATGCAAGTAAAAATATTGCTGTTTGCACCATAGTATCCTTGGTGCCTAGCACAGTGCTTGGCACCTAGAAGCCACTTAGTAAATATTTATGGAGTAAATGAATCTCTATTAAACCTGTATGCAAACCCCAGACTCTGTTACAGCCCTTTGTAAATAGGAGTCAGTTCAGTTCAGTCGCTCAGTCGTGTTCGTCTCTGCGACCCCAAGAATCGCAGCACATCAGGCCTCCCTGTCCATCACTAACTCCCAGAGTTTGCTCAGACTCGTGTCCATCGAGTCAGTGATGCCATCCAGCCATCTCATCCTCAGTCGTCCCCTTCTCCTCCTGCCCCCAATCCCTCCCAGCATCAGAGACTTTTCCAATGGGTCAACTCTTTGCATGTGGTGGCCAAAGTACTGGAGTTTCAGCTTTAGCATCATTCCTTCCAAAAATAGGAGGGGAAAATGAAGTTTGTCTGTTTCTCCCCTATCTGCTAGAAAAAATCTTAAGAGTTGAGATTTTTGGTGTTTGGAACAGGAGCCCGTCAGACTCTGAGAAGGAGGTGCAAGCTCTCAGGATCCAGGGCAATGTTGACACAGCAGCTTCAGCTCCGGATCAAGTTTTCCACCCACCGCATATTTCCACCCTCCTTGGCTGACCCATGGGTGCTTACTTAGATGTGTTGGGAAGGGAGGGAGGAACTTAGAGAAGATGTCAGAAGTTACTGCACTCTGGGGACACATAAACCTTTGTAGCCTGTCTCTCCGTGAGTCAGCCTTGGGCTGGAAATTTTGCCTGCCTACCACAGTATAGACTATGTGATGTGGTCAGTGACATCACCGAAGACTCTGCTAACTCAACAGGCTTTGCCTCTGTGTGTGTTACCTTGGGGTTTTAGGAGTTGTCTCTGCAAGGAAGAGAGGATCTTGGAGCAATAACATGATTACTGCAGATCAATTACTAGGAGCACTAGTGGGAAAATGCCTCTGGATTCAGATGATTCCATGGTATAGCTCTGGTTCCACCACTTAAAAAGCTGTGCAATTTTGGGCAGGTTGCATAACTTCTCTGTGCTTTAGTTCCCTGAACTGTGGTGCTGGAGTAATAATCTTTATCATATGGGATCTGTGGGGATTAAATAAAGTGGTAATATTAGCATATTTCCTTAGCACATAGAAGTGCTCAGAAGTGACATTGTTGTAATTATAACATCAAATGCTATGGGGGAGCTGGGAGCAATGTTCTATATTACCAGGGAACACAGGAATGCCTTTGCAAATTAAGTCATATTTGAGCTATATCTTACATGCTAACTTCCCAGGTGGTGCTAGTGGTAAAGAACCTGCCTGCCAATGTAGGGGACATAAGAGACACGGGTTCAATCCCTGGGTCAGGAAGGTTCCCTGGAGGAGGGCATGGCAATCCNAATTTATATAATATATTGGGTTGGCCAAAATGTTTCTTATGTTTTTTATACCTTCTTATGGAGAAACCAGAACAAACCTTTTGACCAAGCCAATATATATACATATCCCTGCTAGACTGAGGTGTCACCATCTAATGAATGAAACATAGACACAGAGAGATGGTACGGGGAGGGATGTGGGAGGGGGAATTCAGGATGGGGAACACGTGTACACCTGTGGCAGATTCATGTTGATGTATGGCAAAACCAATACAATATGGTAAAGTAATTAGCTTCCAATTAAAATAAATAAATTTAAATTAAAAAACAGAGACATAAATATATAGTTTGTGAAGGTGTAATATTGTTAGGCAAATGGAAATTTAGATGTTTCAATCAAATTAAGGATTTGTAAATGAAATGTTATGATGTCTGGGATTTCCTTCGGTATTATATGGGAGGAGTGGCTGGGAGTATAAATGAGACAGGATTGGCCATGAGTTGGTCATGAATGAAGCTAGATAATGGGAAGATGGAGATCCATTCTACTATTTTGCTTTTGTATGAGTTAAAATTTTTCCATCATTAAAAAAAAATGAATGAAGTAAAGAGCTTCCACTTTTAGGTGGGTTATGTTTGGACACATATTCATCATGATTTCTGCATTTCTTTCTCTGTTCCAGATAGCAGACTAGATTAACTCTCAGGGTAAATCTCAACTCCTTAATAGGACCTACAGGGCTTCACATCATCTGGCCCCTGCCTGCCTGGAGTGCCTCCCCTCCATCCTTTCATCCTTTCATCTTGGATTTCCAATCTCAGCTTAAGTGCCACCTTCTGGGATTTCTTTCTCACTCTTTCCAATCTTCGACACATATTTAATTTTTTTCCTCCTAGTTTGCGTGTATATGTTCTTGTATGATTATTTGACTCATGTGTGTCTTCCCAATTAGCCTAAAAATTCAATGCAAGTAAAAATATTGCTGTTTGCACCATAGTATCCTTGGTGCCTAGCACAGTGCTTGGCACCTAGAAGCCACTTAGTAAATATTTATGGAGTAAATGAATCTCTATTAAACCTGTATGCAAACCCCAGACTCTGTTACAGCCCTTTGTAAATAGGAGTCAGTTCAGTTCAGTCGCTCAGTCGTGTTCGTCTCTGCGACCCCAAGAATCGCAGCACATCAGGCCTCCCTGTCCATCACTAACTCCCAGAGTTTGCTCAGACTCGTGTCCATCGAGTCAGTGATGCCATCCAGCCATCTCATCCTCAGTCGTCCCCTTCTCCTCCTGCCCCCAATCCCTCCCAGCATCAGAGACTTTTCCAATGGGTCAACTCTTTGCATGTGGTGGCCAAAGTACTGGAGTTTCAGCTTTAGCATCATTCCTTCCAAAAATAGGAGGGGAAAATGAAGTTTGTCTGTTTCTCCCCTATCTGCTAGAAAAAATCTTAAGAGTTGAGATTTTTGGTGTTTGGAACAGGAGCCCGTCAGACTCTGAGAAGGAGGTGCAAGCTCTCAGGATCCAGGGCAATGTTGACACAGCAGCTTCAGCTCCGGATCAAGTTTTCCACCCACCGCATATTTCCACCCTCCTTGGCTGACCCATGGGTGCTTACTTAGATGTGTTGGGAAGGGAGGGAGGAACTTAGAGAAGATGTCAGAAGTTACTGCACTCTGGGGACACATAAACCTTTGTAGCCTGTCTCTCCGTGAGTCAGCCTTGGGCTGGAAATTTTGCCTGCCTACCACAGTATAGACTATGTGATGTGGTCAGTGACATCACCGAAGATTCTGCTAACTCAACAGGCTTTGCCTCTGTGTGTGTTACCTTGGGGTTTTAGGAGTTGTCTCTGCAAGGAAGAGAGGATCTTGGAGCAATAACATGATTACTGCAGATCAATTACTAGGAGCACTAGTGGGAAAATGCCTCTGGATTCAGATGATTCCATGGTATAGCTCTGGTTCCACCACTTAAAAAGCTGTGCAAGTTTGGGCAGGTTGCATAACTTCTCTGTGCTTTAGTTCCCTGAACTGTGGTGCTGGAGTAATAATCTTTATCATATGGGATCTGTGGGGATTAAATAAAGTGGTAATATTAGCATATTTCCTTAGCACATAGAAGTGCTCAGAAGTGACATTGTTGTAATTATAACATCAAATGCTATGGGGGAGCTGGGAGCAATGTTCTATATTACCAGGGAACACAGGAATGCCTTTGCAAATTAAGTCATATTTGAGCTATATCTTACATGCTAACTTCCCAGGTGGTGCTAGTGGTAAAGAACCTGCCTGCCAATGTAGGGGACATAAGAGACACGGGTTCAATCCCTGGGTCAGGAAGGTTCCCTGGAGGAGGGCATGGCAACCCACTCCAGTATTCTTGCCTGGAGAATCCCATGGACAGAGAAGCCTATAGTCCATAGGGTCACAAAGAGTCAGCAGCAACTTAGCACAACCACAATAATAACATAATAGTACCTGCCATGTATGTTACATGCTAAGGAAATTCTGTGCTAAGTGCTTCATGTATATTTTTGGCTCATTCAAATCTCACTATAGCTCTGAAAGCATATGCTGTGTCCATCCACATTCTACAGGTAAAGTGAAGCTCAGAAAGGTTAAGCCACTTTCCCAAGGCTGCTTAGCTAATGGATGAAGCCAGGATCAGCATTTAGTTCCGTTTGACTCCAAAAGCCATTGTCTTGGCCACTGAACTATCCAGTCTCTTAAAGGTTATGTTTGAGTTTTCTAAGAGAGATGGAAAAGAAAGGGATTCAGTTCAGTTCAGTTCAGTTCAGTCACTCAGTCGTGTCCAACTCTGCGACCCCATGAATCGCAGCACACCAGGCCTCCCTGTTCATCACCATCTCCTGGAGCTCACTCAGACTCACGTCCATCGAGTCCGTGATGCCATCCAGCCATCTCATCCTCCGTCGTCCCCTTCTCCTCCTGCCCCCAATCCCTCCCAGCATCAGAGTCTTTTCCAGTGAGTCAACTCTTCT
>SJYW01016282.1:191863-217697 GCA_006410735.1 Raphicerus campestris | reverse complement strand
ACTGAGTGACTTCACCTCACCTTATTCTTAGCACTTGGGGCTTCCCTGGTGGTTCAGATGGTAAAGAATCTGCCTGCAATGTGGAAGACCTGGGTTCAATCCCTGGGTTGAGAAAAATCCCCTGGAGAAGGGAATGACTACCCATTCCAGTATTCTTACCTGGAGAATTCCATGGACAAAGGAGCCTGGCAGGTTACAGTCCATGGGGTCGCAATAAGTCAGACATGAGTGAGAGACTAACATTTTCACTTTTTCACTCTTCATTCTTAGCGCTGTTTTAATTCTTATAAACACCATATACACGAGAAAAAGGTGTTGGCAGATGATTTTTATCTCTATCATGATTTCTTATTTTTTTTTTTTGGTACTTGAAAACAGTCCCAAATTAACCCAAATAGGTTGTATGGGACAAGGAAAAAAAAATCTTTATCTTCAAAATAAACTGAATTTTGGTGATAAACTTCTAAATGTTTTCAGCAAATAAACTGAAGTTTTGAGGACAAAAAAAAATAATTAACCTTTAATGGAGAAAAGTGATCTTGTTAAAAGAAGTATAGAAAAGGAAGATTAATTTTACAATGATTTTTTTAATCCATTCTTATTAATAAAATTTAAATGCTGTGCTTTTAGAAACCTAATTGCTCTTCAGCTCCTAAAAGGAGCTGTTTAGTGAAAGGGCAGTGATTACTTATCAAAATGTTCAGCCAAGATTTCCTCAGAGAAAAGATAATTCCATCTCCAGAAACTGTCATAAATTAGTATTCATCCCTTCATATCTGCGTAAGTCCATGGACGTGTCACAGAGGCTGCAAAAGGCTGGAAGAAATGAGGTTAATAGATATTCGAGACTCTCCTTTCAAAGAGGTGTGACTGATTGTATTGGGTCTATTCATGAAATGCTTTTTGTTGTTCAGTCACTAAATCCTGTTCAACTCTTTGTGACCCCATGGACTGTAGCACACCAGGCTTCCCTGTCCTTCACTCTCCCAGAGCTTGCTCCAACTTATGTCCATTGAGTCAGTGATGTCATCCAACCATCTCATCCTCTGTCACCCCTTCTCCTGCCCTCCATCTTTCCCAGCATCAGGGTCTTTTTCAATGAATCGTTTCATTCATTTCCAATGAAATGCTTACAAGAGACAATTAAAATCACCTCACAACTGGTCTCTCCCAAGCCACCCCTAAAAACGTGCACCTAAACACCAAAATCATAGATCTATCTCTACTCAAACCCTTCCATGACACATACTGCCCACAGAATCAAATCCAGTCTCCTCTTATGTTAATGGACCTTGCAATATAGATCCCACCAATCCCAATACTCTCTCTTTCTATCACTTTTTCCATCTCTCTTTTGTACACCCTATACATGGTGGTGGTTTAGTTGCTAAATCATGTCTGACTTTTTGCAACCCCATGCACTGTAGCCTGCCAGGCTCCTCTGTCCATGGAACTTGCCAGGCAAGAATATTGAAGTGGGTTGCCATTTCCTTCTCCAGAGGATCTTCCAGACCCAGGAATCAAACCCAGGTCTCCTGCACTGCAGGTGGATTCCTGAACTGCAGGTAGATTCCTGCATTGCAGGTGGATTCTTTACCAACTGAGCTACGAAGGAAGACCTCACTCTATACATACCCTCACACTAAAATGTATACATGTTACATCTTCAAACACAGATACTCTAACACCTACAAATATTCACACATGTATGTATGTATATATGTGGGTACAGTTGACCCTTGATCAGCATGGGGTCTAGGAGCACTGACTGTTCATGCAGGCGGATGTGGCCCTCCATATCCATGGTTCCTTTATATCTGCAGATTCGACCCCTGGGGACAGTGCAGTAAGTACTACAGTAATTCACTACTGAAAAAATTCATAGAAGTGGTCAACTATATGTATATAAAGTGAAGTGTTAGTCATTCAGTCATGTTGAACTCTTTGCAACCCCATGGACTACAGCCTGCTAGGTTCCTCTGTCCATGGGATTCTCCAGGCAAGAATACTTACTGGAGAGGGTAGCCATTCTCTTCTCCAGGGGATCTTCCCGACCTAGGGATTGAACCCAGGTCTCCTGCATTGCCGGCAGATTCTTTACTGTCTAAGCCACCAGGGTGTGTATGTATATGTACATATATATGTGTGTATATATGTGTGTGTGTGTGTATGTATATATATGTACATATACATAATACATATCATACACTTCACACATATCATATATGTATACATCTACGCATACAGCTACACTCATACCTACTTGAATTCACTATGCACACCTATACAACTCACCTCCACATACCTGTATAATGACACACACACACATACCTGACACACACCTCCACTCTCACAACACTAAGACACAATGACACGTACACTTTTCACTTCTCCCTGCACACACCCTGCATGACACCCATTCCCCTTTCTTTGCCTCTACTACCTCTTCTGCCTGGAATCCCTCTCCTTATCATCTCCATTGACTGAAATCCTGTCCATTCTTTCCACTTCCATCTTAAACACCACTGCTCCCCTGCAGCCTACCTCTCCAGCCACAGTGCATGTTTGAATATTCTTTTTCCCTTGACTTCTCTCGCTTGTTCGTTCATCAGCTCAGCACGTGTGCACCCAGGGCTTCGCACTAGAGCAGGGTCTGCGGAGGCTCTGGGGCTGCAGCTGAGACTAATCCAGACCTGGTTCTTGTCCTCAGACTTTCCTGACTGTTGAGAAGAGGAGTTGGACCACACTGGACCTCATGAGATAACATGAGATCATGAATGCCATAACTCCCATGCTGGGNCTGTCCTTTATTGTGCCCATCTTTGCATGAAACGTTCCCTTGATATCTCTAATTTTCTTAAAGAGCTCTCTAGTCTTTCCCATTCTATTGTTTTCCTCTATTTCTTTGCTTTGATCACTGAGGAAGGCTTTCTTATCTCTCCTTGCTATTCTTTGGAACTCTGCATTCAGATGGATATATCTTTCTATTAAATGGCTATACTGGCAGTTAATCCCCTAAACTGTCAAATCACTGGTTAGAAGAGAGGGAATGTATTTTCTTTTTTATTTTTTTATTTTTGTATTCAATCACTTATGTGAGAAGTACTTTAGATACTTTATTTAATTTTTCCAACTATTATGCAAGGTAGGTATCAGCTTTCTCCATGTACGAGTATGTAAATCAAAGTCTGTGAATGAAGAGGCCCGTCTGAATTTCCATGCTTGTTAAGGGCAGACCCAGGATTTGAAATTCTGTCTGACTTGCAAGGCACATCCACTGGCCACAGTGGGAAATGGTAGAGCCGAGAACTGATGGTTTATTGGATCCCTCTCCCTGTATATGTTTTGATGAGTCTCCCTGTCTTCTGGATAATGGCAGAGAACAGAGATTCTCAGATGTCTGGGTCATTGTCACGCCCCCTCCACATACACACAAGGTCTGTGATAGAACCAGTGCAAGTCCCCAGTGTGGTCCGTGTTCGCATCGTTTCCATGTTCAATCCAACTAGTGCACTTTCTGCTTGTCTTTTTCACTCCACGTCCCCAGGATCTCGTTCCATGTCTTTACACAGAGTAACTACTCAGGGGTGCTTGTGGGGTAAAAATACATCAGTGACCACTGACATCTAGAATTCACTAATTGTTAGGGAACCTGGGAAATAATTAGCTTAGAGACTGACTGAGGTTCCCAGTGAGGTCAAAGAAGCAGTGAGGCCCCGATATGGCTGTGACCTTGAACCTTAAACCTTAACTCCTGTCCAGATTGTCCCAGGTGAAGGAAAAGACTGTAATAGAATAAGGGAAGAAGCAGAGAATGAAGGGGATACAGATGGAAAGAGATGCTAAAGAGGCCTGATGCACAGCCTATAGTGGCCAAAGAGAAAAATAGAGAATTTAATACGGGCATGTTTTTCAAAGAGCCATACATACCAAGAAGAAAATCATATTTGGACATGCCATTAATTGAATGTACTTAGGACATGCTTCTGTATTTATGGCAGTCACAACTCCAGCTTGACCCTTTCTGCTCTGAGAAATCCANTCTCTACAGCAATTCGACCAATGAAGGCATGAACGTTAAAAAGTGCTGCAAAGGGTTCTGCATCGATATCCTCAAGAAGCTTTCCAGAACGGTGAAGTTCACCTATGACCTTTACCTGGTGACCAATGGGAAGCACGGCAAAAAAGTGAACAACGTGTGGAACGGGATGATTGGGGAGGTAAGTCATCTTTTCATCCCCTGGGCCCTCAGGGACGGTGGGAAGAATCGATAAAGATGGTTCTGTTTTTGGCCTTCCGTCCAGGTGGTCTACCAGCGGGCGGTCATGGCTGTCGGCTCGCTCACCATCAACGAGGAACGTTCCGAAGTGGTGGATTTCTCTGTGCCCTTCGTGGAGACAGGAATCAGCGTCATGGTTTCCAGAAGTAACGGCACCGTCTCACCTTCTGCTTTTCTAGGTATGCGAATCTTATAGCCACTGTTGCCTTCCTGTGAGGATTCACAGCTATTCTGTCTCGTTTAGGACCTTGTTCAGTTCCATTTAACCACATGAGCATATTGAAAGCATCTTGCATTTGAATTATCCCAAGTTTTCCCCCAGTTAACATCTTTCATTTATCTTTAACTTGAAAATAGCTGCTAAAAATACAATCACATATTCCAATACTGCCCTTGATAGTGTAGAATATAGATTAGGAGATATATTGCTTAGAGCCTTGAAAGCATTAAAAAAAAATAAACCTGTCAGCCCACAGTTAATTTAAGTCAGCTCATAAACTTTTATTTAGCAGCCACATACCCATCCTCCATCCCTCATTAGAATGACAGTCATTTATTTACTGGATGTGAGAGTAAAAATAATGACAACTGTGCGATGATTTATACTAAGACTCCGACAAACAAAACAGAAGCAGTCCGAAGAGGATGTACCATTTTAAAATTAATAGAATCATATCTTAAATGTGACTATCCTATAAGCTGAATGGTTTATAAGGGAGGAAATTCTTCTTACTTTCCTTTTAACTACCTCATAAATTTATGTTTTTACATTAAAGGTTTATACTTTTTAAACCAAGGTAGTTCCAATTTTTTTTCTATCATCTAGTTTTCTTTAGCACCTATGCATTCAGTAGCCTGGCTGGTGTAGATGAAACTGCATGGGACGTAGCCAAGCATTTTAAATTTTTTCTTTAAAGGAAATCATTGTGCTGACTGTTTTGTCATCATAAATAGGTTTTGAGAGTGGCTGTCTTGAAGATCATAGGGTTCAGATTAATTTCCCCTTGGCATTCCCATATAACCTTCCAAATTTGGAAAAGTTGAGACAAACACTGATGCCCTAAGAAAACTGTATGAGAAAGAGAAAACAGATTAGGGTCAAGTGAGCTTCCCCAGTGACTCACATGGTAAAGAATCCGCCTGCAATGCAAGAGACCCAGGTTTGATCCCTGGGTTGGGAAGATTCTCTGGAGAAGGGCACGGCTACCCACGCCAGTATTCTTGCCTGGATTATGCCATGGACGGAAAAGCGTGGTGGGCTACAGTCCATGGGGTCACAAAGAGCTGAATACTAACACTTCCACTTCACTTTCTAGGGTTAAGTGAATTTCTTACCTTTTTTTCCAAAAAAAAAAAAGGCTTTACTAGAGAACTGAAATGTAGACTAGGACCAATTTGTGGACACTAGCCCCAAGCCCCTAATCTTACCCTTCTACTGTCTTTATTAATATGTGGTGTTAGCAACTGTGCTTCATTCTCTTGAGTGAAATATTGACTAACAGGATTTTGGATACTGCCTGACTCACAGACACATACGGATTTACTGTTTTCATTTTTGATAATCCATTTACGCTGTTGAAATCCTTACCACTCACTGGATTTGATTTTGCACTCACCTCAGTTTTTGTAACCTTTGTTGGAGTAACATGGACCTTGATGAATACACATCTCATTAGGTTCCTTTTGGGGCTGTGTCTATATGGATCAGAAAGTAAAGAATCTGCCTGCAATGCAGGAAGCATGAGTTTGATCCCTGGGTCGGGAAGGTCCCTGGAGAAGGGAATGGCAACCCACTCCAGTATTCTTGCCTGGAGAATTCCATGGACAGAGGAGTCTGGTGGGCTACAGTCCATGGGATCACAAAGAGTTGAATATGACTGAGTGACTGACACTTTTGCACTTTCTGATATGGCTAGTGATGCCCATATCTTAATAAAGGAGCCTCACTGTATCATGAAAAATACTACTCACTGACATTGACAACATGAGCAGACTGTTCGTAGTTATCAGATGTACTCTCACATTAGTCACCCCTAAGCATTTTCTCACTGCCCCCTATTGGATCCTTTAACAGAAATCTTTGGCCCTAGAGGTTAAGAAAAGGTTGGAGGAAGGGATTTCATGAAAGAAATGGAAAGAGATATATTTCTTATCACAAACTATCCACTCATCTCCTTAGTGAGCTACAGAGAAATTTTGATCCACTTCAATCAAAGAGGAAAAACAATATATCAACTGACTTGTCTTGTAAATATGGGTCACTGATACTGAATCTGGCCTCAACCCAGTTTCCCTAGATTTTTATCTTTACTTGCATTAGTAGAACATTTCCATAAAAGTCAAGTATTTTGCTCAACTTAAATAAACCTCTTTTCCACCCCACTCTTCCTACTGCACCTTAAAAGATAAATTGTAAGCAGAGGAATCTGTTCTCAATGCTGTTTTTACACAGTAGGCTTAATATTCTTCCTAGTCACCAAATTGCATCCCTATTCGATTGACTTGCACCCCCTCATTTATGGTCATTATCTGCAGGTTTTGAAAGTCATAATGAACCATACTAAGCTACATTTTTCCATTCACTGGCTCAGTCATCTGGAAGAGCCAAACATTCGCAATCTGATTGCATTGCTCTTCATTATTTCCTATTCTCTCTCCTCCGAAAACTCCATTAACTCACATCGGAAACACTTGTAGGTAATGCCTCTGAGCTTTTGTGTGAAAATGTAACCAGTGACTCTTCAAGGACAAAGATGACATCTCTCGCAATGTTTCCATTCAGTTAGCTCTAAAGACTTTCCAAGAAGGTTAGCATCTTCGATCCACAGACATACTGAGCTGGAGTCTCTTCTGGATTAAAGTTCCTTCACAGACAGATGTTGAATCTGTTTTAAGCCAGTAGAGAAAGTAATCCAGAGCTATCTCAAAATATTTCTGGGTCACATTGTAGACCTAACAGATGGCAGCTCACGACTGCTCTGTGTGCTTAGCCACTCAGTCAAGTCCAACTCTTTGCAGTTCCGTGTGCTGTAGCTGCCAGGCTCATCTGTCCATGGCATTCTCCAGGCAAGAATACTGGAGTGAGTTGCCTACACCAGGGATTAAGGATCAAACCCACGTCTCTTGCATCTCCTGCATTAGCAGGCGGATTCTTTATCACTAGTGCCACTTGGGAAGCCCCACCATTGTTCTAATAATTTGCTTTGTTGTGGTGTGTGTGTGTGTGAGTGTGTGTGTGTGTGTGTGTGGTGTCTGGAGATAGTCATCCTTCATGGGTACCTGAAACCAGAATTCTATAGCAGAATCTGTCATGCTTATTAGTCAAGTGACAGATGTCATCACTTTGAAGTGAGAAAACATCTGGGATAAGCTATTTGATCATTTTCCATCTGATTTTCTGAACAGTTAGTGATTGGGACATATCAGGTGCCCAGTGAAGTTCACGGCAGTCTTTCAGATTCTGCCCTGTGAGTACAAGAATTCAGGGAGGATTTCCTCTAATATTTTTAATACTGTCCTCATTACCCTCAGAGAAAAGGAATTATCATATTAATAAATATGCATGTTTTAAACTGAGTTTCCCTGGTGGCTAAGTGGGAAAGAATGTGCCTGCAATGCAGGAGATGAGGGTTCAATCCCTAGGCCAGGAAGATCCCCTGGAGAAAGAAACGGAAATCCACTCCAGTATTCTTGCCCAGAGAATACCATGGACAGAGGAACCTGGCAGGCTACAGTCCATGGGGTCCCAAAGAGTCGAACATGACTTAGTGAGTGAGCCCAAGCACAGCTATGTAATGAAGGTTCCGTAAAAATCCAAAGGGACAGCTACTAGGTTGCTGAGCACATGAGTGTGGGGAGAGCAGTGTGCCTGGAGAGCGCATAGGAACTCCATGCTCTTTCCCCAAACCTTGTCCTATATATCTTTCCATCTGGCTGTTGATTCATATTTTTTAACATTCCTCGTGACTAATGGGTAAATATATTGAGTAAACTAGTTTCTTGAGTTTTGTGAGACGCTCCAGTGAGTTATGTGAGACGTCTTAGCGAATAAACACCAATGTTTTAAACGAGCATTCCCTTTTCAGGACCCTGGACAGCGCCCCACCACACCCACCACCACTGATTCTGGCTTTAACCATGGAACCAAGCAGCTATTCCATTTAATTTGTTACGTGTATACAGTGTTCAGGGGCTTCCCTGATGGCTCAGTGGTAAAGAATCTTCTTACATTACAGAAGATTCTGGGTTCGATCTGTGGGTCGGGAAGATCCCCTAGGGGAGGGCATGGCTCCCCACTCCAGTATTCTTGCCTGGAAAATCCCATGGAGAGAAGAGCCTGGCAGGCTACAGCCCATGGGGTCACACAGAGTCGGGAACAACTGAAGCAATTGAGCATACCCAGTGCAAAACACATCACGAAATGCTTTACATGTGTATGCTCCTTCATTCATTACAGTGGCTCTCCTCTGGCAAGACACACTATGCCATTAGCTCATCCAACTTGGAGAATTACTTTAACATCTCTATTCTTGAATATTAAGTAATTTTTAACTTCCTAATTTTTCATTTATGTCTCTTCCTTTTTGGATAAACCTCATTACCAAATTGCTATGATTTCAGGGACATGATGTGATTTGTACTCAAGTTAAAAATAAGATTAATTTCAGTTATAGTCTTATTAATTTCTTTGAGCTCATTTTGTATATTTAAGTCAAGTAAGTTGTGTTTGTACCTATTGCTTCTTAACGCATTTGCACTATCAAACTGCATTACAAATTATCCCTTCAGGTTTTAAAATTATTCAATATAGTCAAAGCTTCAGACATATTAACTTTTTATTATATATTATAAGCTCGTTACATTGGAATTTGTGATGACCTGTGTTAAGTAATCACAGACTTTAATAAAATGGTGGCCTGCTATCAGCCTAGTTCTTTGTTATTATTACTAGCTTCATCAGAAAAAAATTCAAAAATAATAAAATGTCTGTTATTCCAGAGGTATTACTGTGCTTTTTATATTTTATTCTTAGAAAATATTGCTCATGATTAAAAAATTCTAAGTTCATTGGTGTCCAAGGGCAGTTTTTTCCCAAATGTGATCAGGTGAAGCTATGTTCATTTAAAATATGTTATTCTCAGTTGATTTTCTAGCAAATCTATGTCATACATGGATAAAATGGCTCCATTCAGCTCAGTTTCATATTCTTGTTCAGTTTTAATAAAAACGTTAATTTATTTTACATAATATCTCCTACCTTTATAAAATGATCTGAGATTTAGAACCCTGTGTCTCACCCTATCCTTCTGAGACACCCACACAAAAATGAACTGATGAGAACTATTTTTAGGGGAAATAACCATCCATCCATCTACTACCTCATTGCCTCTATCTTTAAGCGATGCGTTCTCACTGAATTATCGTGTGACTGTAATATCCTCAAATGACTTTTCAATTGCATTGAATCCCATTACCAACCTCAACAAGATTTTTGAATTGTAGAGATATCATCTGTCTGAAGCAGAAGGTAAAAGGAAGAGAGTAATAGCAGAGGGGGCAGACTATGACTTTCCAATATTCTTGTCACTCCCATAATTTTATGACCTTTTCTTGCAAGTTATAATTCTCCCTTTACTTCTGGGAATCCCCACACATCATCCCTCCAGCGTGTTAAGATAAAAATGAAAATAAAACTCATGCTGGTTTGCAGAAGCGTTATGGTTGACTATTCGAGTCTAGTCTTGTTTCTCTTGAGCTTTGGTTCCCTGGATGATGCTATAATTACCTATGACCCTGTGGCCTCTTTATTTGCATTTTAACTTTCTCCTTTGGTTTTATCATTCTATTTTGTTTTTACTATCCTTGACTTGGTTTGTAAAACGTCATATGCACTTCTCTATTTTTATCCTATTGTATGCAGTCTTATAAAATACCTCAAGTATTTTGTAAAGTAGAGAATGATTTAAATGTATGAATAAGCGATGACAAGGGCTTCCTAGGTGTCTCAGTGGTAAAGAATCTGCCTGCCAATGCAGGAGATGCAGGTTCAGTTCCTGGGTCAGGAAGATCCCTGGAGGATGAAATTACAACCCACTCCAGCATTCTTGCCTGGAGAATCTCATGGATAGAAGAGCCCCAAGGGTCAAACAGGACACAATGACAGCTTCTTTTGAAAGATGAAATTCATTCCAGAGTGGGTTTCTCAGTGAATCTGAAAATGGACGTCTAGGCTTCCTGCTTGCCCAGGTTGTGAGGAGGAGTAACTGATCGCATAACTGATCATGTCTCCATCCCTCTGGCCTCTTTTATCTGCAGAACCATTCAGCGCCTCCGTCTGGGTGATGATGTTTGTGATGCTGCTCATTGTGTCTGCCATAGCTGTCTTCGTCTTTGAATACTTCAGTCCTGTTGGATACAACAGAAACCTAGCCAAAGGGAAAGGTGAGGCTGCCTTCATATGCCTGATTCAAAGTTGATGCCATTTAATTGACTTTCA
Source organism: Raphicerus campestris (assembly GCA_006410735.1). Lineage (NCBI taxonomy): Eukaryota > Metazoa > Chordata > Mammalia > Artiodactyla > Bovidae > Raphicerus > Raphicerus campestris. The sequence goes on along the minus strand of SJYW01016282.1, from coordinate 206,922 downwards.
GTGAAGATTTCAGATTTAGAACACTTGATCCTACACTTCCTTGCTATGCCATCATATTAATGATGCTGTGTCATTAATTCTATGTGCAATGCCATCCAGTACAGGTTAGTCCCTTCAATGGAAAAGAAGGACAAGACTTAAAACATGAGACATTTTTAAGCTTGCTATAATGTGGAGTCAATAGTTGTTAGGTAAATACTGCTGGTATTTGTTGAGAAAGCTTATTTGAAGCAGTTTTTTCTGGCAGTTAGCTTTCAAAATTTGCATCAAAAGAAATGTTAAAACCACTATTGAGTCTCAACTTCAGTCTATGCAAAGAAAATGGTTTTATAGAATCTGCGTTAAGAACATTCTCTAAACTTCTGAATTGTGCTCTCATTCGTTTGATGACAAATATAATGATAAAATGGTGATTTTCCCTGGTTACATTTTCCTCTTGAAAATGCCTGACTTTAGAGCATTAGTACTTGATAAAGTGGCAATCAGTAAGCAGAAAATTGAATTGGGATACATTCATTGGCTATAACTTATTAAGAGGCTCGCACCTGAGCCTTATGCATAAATACATCACAAAATTTTGAGTGAGTTTTTCTCAATGCACAGCACATTCTAAGTAAATAGTATCAGAAGGATGCCGAGATCAAATCTGTTTCCTGAAAAATGACTTTAGATGATGGAAGATAGAAGATCTTCAAGGTACAGCTATTAAAAAAACAAGGCACTTTGCCATATGTTCTTTCCACTGGGAAGATTCAATGCTGAAAACAGGTCATGGGCATCTATTGGGAACTCAGTTTTATTGAAGTCCTCCCACTTCTTAACCATTGAAGAGTGGTGATTATCACATAAATCACCTCCCATCAACCAAACAGAGTAAAAATGCCGTAAATAATCATGTTGTATTTTAAGTGGGAGAGTTGCCAGTCTTTCACTAAGCAGGTAATGTAATTAACCTAGTAAGACACTTTCCAACAGACTGGGTCCTGAGGCAGTTTTCTATGGGTGATAATATTGCAGGAGAGTAGATGTTTATGTTTGCAAAGTCAAAGTGTGTGTTGTGTATGAATTAATGCATTTACTTGATGATTATTTATTGAGTGCCTGGTACTGGAGCAGGAGGGTAATGGGATAAATTGGATAGAGAGTTCCTGGCCCTTGGGGAACTGATAAATTTAGTTGTGGAGATAATATGTTAACTGCATACATGAATAATCACAGATTGAATTAAATTTCAAGAGGACAGGGGGAAAAATGATGGGATTTGAGCACATCTTAAATGTGATGGTCAAGAAGGATAGAGCTTCAGGAAGGGATGATGCTTGAGTTGAGACCTGAAGGATGAGGATTCCAACCTATGAAAAACTGAGGGAAAAGCCTTCCATGCAGGCTTTACAAAGTCTTGTATCTTAGCAGATACAAAGTCTTTGGCACAGGATCAATCTTGACCTGCCCAAGAAACAGAAAAGACCTAAGTGAGGTAGACAGTGGTAAGACGGAGTCAATGGTAAGCATTTCAGACTTTCTTCAAAATACAATGGCAGGGAAAAGGCAGAATAGACACCTGTATAGTGCAGAAGGGTCAATTTCTATCCACCAAAGTTATTATCTATCAATACAAGCTGCCCAGTTCATGGGGTCACAGAGTCGGACACAACTGAGCGACTGAAGAACAGCAGTCTATCGAGATGATGTGGAAAGAGGGAGGCTAGTTAAGGAAGGTGGTGTCGGTTTCCAAGAGAAAGAATTACAGTGGCTTGGGCTTGGATGGAGATGATGGAGATGGAGGTGAACAGACACGTTTGAAAAGTATTTTGGAAGATATTAATAAAAAACTACCCAAAGGCCATCATGAACAATACATTCTCCTTTGGCGAAAGCACACACGGTTGTGAAGAAAGGGATTGNTCATGGGGTCACAGAGTCGGACACAACTGAGCGACTGAAGAACAGCAGTCTATCGAGATGATGTGGAAAGAGGGAGGCTAGTTAAGGAAGGTGGTGTCGGTTTCCAAGAGAAAGAATTACAGTGGCTTGGGCTTGGATGGAGATGATGGAGATGGAGGTGAACAGACACGTTTGAAAAGTATTTTGGAAGATATTAATAAAAAACTACCCAAAGGCCATCATGAACAATACATTCTCCTTTGGCGAAAGCACACACGGTTGTGAAGAAAGGGATTGATTGCAAATTCCCCAGCCCTTCCATCACCTGGAGGCTTTTTGTTTTCTGCTCATCCATGTGAAGAAACTCTCAGGAAATCACAGCTACTTATTTCCTTGCACAAAATAGTTTTCTGTTACATTTCAGTCCTTTAGTGGGGTGGGGGGAATTATATGATTCAGGAACAGTCTACTTAATCAGGAATTCTTAAATGTCTTGGACAGCTACCCTGCAACTGCCCATTTCTGATTCCCAAATAGATGTCACTTCTGATCAACAGGCAACCCTAATAAAAGTAGTTCATGGAGTTGACTGGATCAACTCTAATTGTTTTTTGCAAANGGAGACATAGTTTGGATCCCTGGGTCGGGAAGATGCCCAGGAGAAGGGAATGGCAACCTGCTCCAGTCTTCTTGCCTGGAGAATCCCAGGGACAGAGGATCCTGGTGGGCCACAGTCCATGGGGCTGCAAAGACTGGGACACACAGGGACTGCTTGGTGGTCCAGTGGCTAAGACTCTGTGCTCCCAGTGCAGGGGCCCGGGTTCAACCCCTGATCAGGGAGCTGGATCCCACATGCCACAACTGAGACCTGGCACAGCCAAGTAAACTAAATAAACATTTTTTAAAAAAAGAAAGTAGTTGGCAGAATGTTTTACTTTTTGATGCTATTTTCAACAGCAAGAAGGAAAAAAAAGTCCCCTGCTACCTAGTTCTAGGTCTAATAACATGACTGCTTGTGGGAAAACTAATTAGAACCACTAATAATTCTACTGACCTTCTCTGACTTGGAAACACCTAGAAACAGATACTGTATCCTCATGAGACACGGCTCAGCTTCCATGCTCAGAGCATTAGCAGCAAGCGGATAGCTCTTTTAATTAAATGTTTGATACAATTAAATAAACAGCAAAATTCCTGGAGTAAATAAGCTAAGTGCTCCCAGAAGATTAATGGCAAATACACCAAGAAAGTCTGCAAAATAAAAAATCTATATTGAATCAATTTATTTTAATACTGTATGCAAGTGTATTTATTTTTTGTTTGTTTTAATCACGAGTATCTATGTAACAACTCAGGCTTATAATACTTTTCAACCATTTGCAGTATTAGTGCTTGCTGTTGGAGCCCATGGTGTGCTCAGATGACTTTGAGGTTATATTATACATAGAGGAATTCATTCCCCTTGAAATTATTAAAGAAGTTGGAATGTTGGTGGCGACCCTTTTCAAAATGTTGAGTGTTACCGTGGTTACTGAAATCTGTCTCTGAGAGACAGATTGCTGTAGTGGAGAAAGCAACACCATAGGGGTCAAATGAATCTAGGTTCGAATCCTGGCCTGCCATATAGTAGTTGTATGGCCTTCAGAGTGTCCATCTCCCCACCCCATGGCCTAATTTCCTGACAGAGAGGTTTAATACCATTCTGGCAAGGTTGATATGAGGATTAGGGATAATCCTCACACCATGCCTGGCACATGGCAGGTAATCCTGTTATAAATGTTCTTTCTTCCCTTGCCTCCCCACTCCTCCAGCCCCTTTCTGCTGCCTCTCCCTGTCCTCCCCTTCCTCTTGACCATCACCGTTGCCTGATTTGAACCATCCCTCCTTTCTGGGGTCTGGAATGTTATTGCACCAACAGTGATAGAGGGAGTTCAGGGACTGGACCTTGTGGATCAGCCCATGAACCTGTTCTCATGGAGTCATGCTGGGTGAGCCTTGTTCACCACCCTCACTGGTTGACNCTTCTCCTCCCCCTCCTCTTGACCATCACCGTTGCCTGATTTGAACCATCCCTCCTTTCTGGGGTCTGGAATGTTATTGCACCAACAGCGATAGAGGGAGTTCAGGGACCGGACCTTGTGGATCAGCCCATGAACCTGTTCTCATGGAGTCATGCTGGGTGAGCCTTGTTCACCACCCTCACTGGTTGACTGGAGGCCTCTGAGCCTCTCCTTTGTCTTAAGGGCCAGGACACTTTGATGCTACATCCAGAAGCATGTGGCTTCCCAGGTTGCTCAGTGGTAAAGAATCCGCCTGCCAGTGCAGGAGACACAGAGACACGGGTTCACTCCCTGGATTGGGAAGATCCTCTGGAATAGGAAATAGCAACCCATTCCAGTATTCTTGTCTGAGAAATCCAATGGACAGAGGAACCCGGCAGGCTACAGTCCATAGGGTCGCAAAGAGTCAGACACGACTGAAGCAACTTAGCATGAACACACATGATCTTATTGATGGAGGAGACCTCTGCACCACCCCTTCCTGGGCTAGAGCCCACATTTGCTTCTTCTGCACTTTGAACTCTCTGGAAGAAAGTTACCTTGGAAATCCATTCCTGTAAGAAACACATACAGAGTACATCATAGCAAAAGCAGGGCTAGATGAAGCGCAAGCTGGAATCAAGGTTGCCGGGAGAAATATCAACAACCTCAGATACATAGATGACACCACCCTTATGGCAGAAAGAGAAGAACTAAAGAGTCTCTTGATGAAAGTGAAAGAGGAGAGTGAAAAAGTTGGCTTAAAGCTCAACTTTCAAAAAACTAAGATCATGGCATCCAGTCCCATCATTTCATGGCAATTAGATGGGGAAACAATGGAAACAGTGACAGACTTTATTTTGGGGGGCTCCAAAATCACTTCAGATGGTGAATGCAGCCGTGAAATTAAAAGACACTTGCTCCTTGGAAGAAAAGTTATGACCAACCTAGACAGCATATTAAAAAGCAGTGACATTACTTTGCTGACAAAGTTCCATCTAGTCAAAGCTATGGTTTTTCCAGTAGTCATGTATGGATGTGAGAGATAGACTATGAGGAAAGCTGAGCACCAAAGAATTGATGCTTTTGAACTGTGGTGTTGGAGAAGACTCTTTAGAGTCCCTTGGACTGTAAGGAGATCCAACCAGTCAATCCTAAAGGAAATCAGTCCTGAATATTTACTGGAAGGACTGATGCTGAAGCCAAAACTCCAATACTTTGGCCACCTGATGCAAAGAAATGACTTATTGGAAAAGACCCTGATGCTGTGGAATTTTGAAGGCAGGAGGAGAAGGGGACAACTGAGGACAAGATGGTTGGATGGCATCACCGACTTGATGGACGTGAGTTTGAACAAGCTCCAGGAGTTGGTGATGGACAGGGAAGCCTGGTGTGCTGCAGTCCGTGGGGTTGCAAAGAGTCAGNACTTTGGCCACCTGATGCAAAGAAATGACTTATTGGAAAAGACCCTGATGCCGTGGAATTTTGAAGGCAGGAGGAGAAGGGGACAACTGAGGACAAGATGGTTGGATGGCATCACCGACTTGATGGACGTAAGTTTGAACAAGCTCCAGGAGTTGGTGATGGACAGGGAAGCCTGGCGTGCTGCAGTCTGTGGGGTTGCAAAGAGTCAGATACAAATGAAGGACAGAACTGAACTGAAGAAACACAGAGGGTCCCTTAGCACTAGGCCCTGGGCTTCCTGCAAGAGTCATCCTTGCCCCAGCTATTTGTCACACTGTAGGTCAGGACGCTTTAGGGAGTCATGACATTAATTTACAGATTGTGGCCATTGAAAAGGTAGCTCACCATGGCTAACACTAGAGGATAATCCCAGGTAGAAAGCGTGTTGTGATGTGGCTCGTGTCTGTGCGTGTGCCGGACAGAGATGGAAGGTGTGTAATGAGTCATGCTTTCAAAAGTTTGATAGCCTTTAGTTGAGCAGTAAAAGCTTCCTCCATCTGGGTGCCAGGCTGAGTTTAGAGTTAGTGATGGTACAGTCAAGGCCAGAGCAGTGTAGAAATTCAGACTCCCTCTCTCTATTGTTCTGCAAACCAAAGGCAAAGAAGAAAAGGATCTCAAAGAGCTAGTGCCTCCTTGGCTACAGATGGTGAGTGAAGGGGAAGGCGGTTAGGCAAACAGGCCATCGACGTCTCAGGAGATTGGGAGTGGCTGCTACAATGCCTAGATTTAGGAGCAGAGCCGCTGCTTTTGTGCCCTGAGCAGACAGCTGCTATGCGATTGTGATGGGGTAGCGCCTCCCCCTCCAAGGTGATGGGTTGTGATGCCGCTTGCCTGAGTGAGTGCAAGGAGCACTCTGTTGTCTGCACACACACACACAAGCACACACACACTCCCAACGCAAGGCTCCCAGCAGGAGGATCTCATTTGGACAACGTATGGCCGCTTCCCTCCAATCCAGTTACGGCTGCTTATTTGGCAGCAACATGCCTAGTTGAAGGGCAACGATCTGCAGCTGGAAATTTTAATTAACAGTGAAATGAAGTGTGAATCTGGAAAAAGGAATAATGGTTTCCATGGGCCTCATCCTGGGGTAAACTTGGATGCTTCCTTGGGCAGCTCTCAGTTCCGTGGAAGACGTGCTGGCCTGGGGCTCTGAGAGACCTCTGGTCCCCAGTGCTGGTGCTGCCAGAGGTTCACTGGCTGTCCTTCCCTCTGGGTTTCAAGCTCCTCACCTCTAAAAGAGGAGAGATCACTAGTGAGGGTCCCGGAGGAATGATAGAGTTCAGACCTCAGGGCTGCTTATAAGGAGTGTAATCTTAAGAACACTTTGGCCAGCTCATTGGAAAAGACACTGATGCTGGGAAAGACTGGGGGCAGGAGGAGAAGGGGACAACAGAGGATGAGATGGTTGGATGGCATCATGGTCTCAATGGACCTCCGTTTGAGCAAACTCTAGGAAATGGTGAAGGACAGGGAAGCCTGGTGTGCTGCAGTCCATGGGATCACAAAGAGTCAGACATGAATTAGTGACTGAACAGCAACAACAATCTTAAGAAGGTCATGTAACCTCTCTGAGCCTTGGTTTCCTTGGTTTCCTCATCTGTGAAACCAAGCCTTGAAGGTTAGTTTCCTGGCAGAGTTGTTTCTAAGGCTTCCCTGGTGGGTCAGGTGGTAAAGAGTCTGCCCGCCAATGTAGGAGACCTGAGTTTGATCCCTGGGTCAAGAAAATCCCCTGGAGAAGGGAATGGCAACCCACTCCAGTATTCTTGCCTGGAGAATTCCATGGACAGAGGAGCCTGGCAGACTACAGTCCATGTGGTCTCAAAGAGTCGGAACAAGACTGAGCGACATACACACACAGGGTTGTTGTATTAAATGAGCCAATATTTGTTAACATTCTTCGCACATTGCTGGCCCCAGCCGAGTCCTCAAGAAGTGTTAAGTCATATTATCGTCACTTTCTGGTTCAAGAATTCCATATGTCTTAGAAAAATGAGGTCCAGTTTACTTTTTTTTTTTTGCCTAGGATGATGGTAGAAATGAAGAATAAGAGTTTTTTTTAATATTTAAAATTTTTTTAATTTGTTTTTAATTGGAAGATAATTGCTTTATAATGTTGTGTTGATTCCTGCCTTGCAACAAGACCAATCAGCTGTAATTATATATATAGATCCCCTCTATTTTGAGCTGCTCTCCCATCCCCTCATCCCAGCCCTCTGTGTCATCACAGAGCCCCAGGCTGGCGCCCTGTGTTATACAGCAGCTTCCCACTACCACTAGCTATGAACAGTTTTATTTTGTGAGTGCTTCTTCTGTTCTAGACATTATTCTTATTAGTTGACAAACACTGTAGTTTTAGATCTTCCCATTGACCCCAAGAGGGAAGTACTGATGAGTTTCCTACTCTGCAGACAGGAAGTAAGTGGAAACAGTGGGTAGGGAAGTGAATTCACTAAGACTCCACAGTCCGTAAGGGACTGAGTTTGGAACCTGTGAAGCTGGGCTCACATTTAATAACCATCACCTTGTGCTGTCTCTAGATTTTAACTGTATTTCCAGGACTTAGACCCAGTTCTCTGGACGCCTAATCTGATTAGATTATCCGAAACACTGAAGATGTGAGCAGATGCCAGAGAGGAGGACAACCTTTCTGTCTCCTTCTGGATTCTTCTGCCTCATCTTAGAATTAAATTAACGTGAGCCAGACCAACAGGAGAAAATCTAATTTAATTTTGAATGCACAAGAATCCCCTCCTACCCCCTGCTGCCTTACATGAGAGGTTCAGAGACAGAAAGACAAAATCAGGATGAAGTGCCATCCCAAGCTAAGGATTAGAGTAGGCACCTGGGGCTGTAGAGGGAGGTAGGTGATTCACAGGATGATGATAAGAGCAGATGTTCCGTAATTAAGTGTTTGCCTGTCATAGGTCATAAAATGTTATTTTTGATTATCATTCTTCTTACGGCAAGGCCCCCAATTTAAGTTCTTTAAGGAAGGGGGGAAAAGTTTCTCTTGAGCCCACAGGATCTCGAATGCCTTCAGCTCAAAATAATTCACATGCCAAATTGGTGTATCTGGGGGAGGGATAAACTAGGAATTTGGGATTAGCAGATACAAACTACTGTATGTCAAACATAAACAGCAAGTCCCTCTGTATAGCATAGGGAACTGTGTTCAACATCTTGTAATAAACTATAATGGAAAAGAATATGTATATATGACTGAATCACTTTGCTGTATACCAGAAGCTCACACAATATTGTAAATCAACTCCACTTCAATAAAAAAAAAACTTTTTTTAAAGAATGGAAAAATTCAGGAAAAGACAGCTTCACTGGTAAATTTTACCAGTTTAAAGAAGAATTAACACCAATCCTTCTTAAACTCTTCAGAAAAATAGAGCGTAAGGGAACACTATCTAACTTATTCTATGAAGCCAGTATTTTTTCTTGATACTAAACTAAACAAAGATATCACAAGGGAAAAAAAATGATGGGCCGATGTCTTTTTTTTTTTAATTGGAGTATAGTTGCTTTGGGTCTTCCCAGGTGGCCCAGTGGTAAAAACCCTGCTGGCAGGAGGTTAAATGCAGGAGATGCGAGACATGGGTTTGATCCCTGGGTCAGGAAGGTCCCCTGGAGTAGGAAATGGCACCCCACTATAGTATTCTTGCCTGATAAATTCCACGGGCAGAGGAGCCTGGCGAGCTACAGTCCAAGGGGTCGCAAAGAGTCAGACAGGACTGAGCAACTGAGCACGAGCACATCGTTGCTTTATAATATGGTGTTAGCTTCTCCTGCACAGCAGAGTGAATCAGCTCTACGTATACATATATCCCCTCTTCCCTGGATCTCCTTCCCATTTAGGTCACCACAGAGCATGGAGCAGAGTTCCTTGCGCTGTGCAGTAGGTTCTCATTAGTCATCTGTTTCATACAAAGTACTGTATTCATGTCAGTCCCAATCCATCCCACCCTCCATATCCTCCCTTGGTGTCCGTACATTTGTTCTCTACATCTTTTTAAAATATTGATGCAAAAATCCTCACCAAGATACCAGCAACCCAAGTCAAGCAGAAGCATATAAAAAGAATAATATGTCATGACCAGACATTTTATCCAAAAAATGTGTGGATGATTAAACATATGGAAATAAGTTGATGTAACACACAGCATAAATAGAGTGAAAAAAATAACCACATGATCAAAGTGGAACATCTTGGGGAGGACTGTTCTGAATAGACAATCTCAGCCAATCAGGGGGGATGAGGGGAGCATGGACAGTGGGCCCTTACAGAGACTCAGGAGCCATACTGGACATGGGTGGAAGCCATGCCCGGGAAGCTAAGGTTAGTACGGACTCCAGCTCAAGAAAGCTTCTTGGAGGCTGCCATTGTGCCTGGGATGGGTTGCTTTTGTTTTAGTTGCTAACTTGTGCCTGACTCTTTTGTGACTCCATGGACTGTAGCCTCCAGGATCATCTGTCCATGGGATTTCCCAGGCAAGAATACTGGAATGTGTTGCCATTTCCCTCTCCAGGGGTTTTTCCCAACCCAGGGACCAAATCTGTGTCTCTGCCTTTGATAGGCAGATCCTTTACCACTGAGCCACCAGGGAAGCCCCTGGGATGTGTTAGGCCCTCGACAAGTACTGCCTGCCTGCATGAGTGAATAGATAAATGAATGAATGATGGCTAGAGAATGAGTAAATGATAACATAGAATCATTGTAAGGGAAGAAAAATGACTGTCTCTCTACCNCTAACTGTGATGGACGTTGGGGTGGTGTTCCACGTGGGGCTGTTATGAGTCAAGCTCCTTAGGGCTTTTTCCTACATGTCTTTGTTGCACACGTAGATACATTTTCCTTTTTATATACCTAACATTGGAATTGCCAAACTATAGAATGTGGGATGTTCACTTTCAGTAGATATCAGAAAAGACAGATTTTTGATGACTTTCCAGCTTAGCCATAGGCGTGAGTTTTTATTTGTTTGTTTCCACTGTGGTATTTTCATCAATATATACTGTTATTCTGAACAGACCATGAGGATAAATGTCAGGACAATAGTTAGAAACAATGGTTGAAGGCTGACTGGTCTTCTTTTCATCTGTCACCCAGAGGACAAAATAGGTTTTTTTCTTTTTCTTTTTCAATTTTTTTTAATAATGCAAACAAGAGTAGAGATATACAAACCATCCATGGCCATAAATTGTATGAATTGTTCTCAGGAAGCCATATGATGATTATAACATCCATCTTAGCAAACTTGGGCAGATGGTGGGTTTACTCTACGTTCAATCTCCAGAGAGGTTCAATCTCCAGAGAGGAGAATGCATGACATTGTTACTTTAAACTCAGAAACTAGAGCTAAAGGGGTGTGCCTTTTTTTTTTTTTTTTTTAAGAAATAACTACACACACAGTAACAGGTGAGGGCACTCCTGCTTATACTTGGAGATTCTGTCTCAGTGGAGTTAATATTAGGGGAAATCACTTATATGTTTAATAGGCTTCTCAGATAATTATTTAAATCAAATTTTGAATAGATGGTTTGTTTACACAATTCAAAAATAAAAAATTAAACAGTGGAGAGCCTTCCTTCCACACTGTGCCTTTTTTGCCTAGTACCCTCTGCGCGTGCGTGCTGAGTTGCTTCAGTCATGTGACTCTTTGCGGCCCCATGGACTGTAACCCACCGGGCTCCTCTGTGCATGGGATTCCCCAGGCAACAATACTGGAGTGGGTTACAATTTGCTCCTCCAGGGGATCTTCCTGACCCATGGATCAAACCCGCGTCTCCTACATCTCGTGCATTGGCAGGCATGTTCTTTACCACTCTCCTGTCACCTGGGAAGCCCCAGTACCCTTTACCCTTACCCAGTCATCACCTTTACTGCTTTTCCTGTGTATCCTTCCAGATCTTTCTCTATCAAAGCGTAAACAGCTGCAGAGACTTTTTTTTTACACATGTATCGTCTTTTTCACTGTGTGAGTGTACCATATGGTATCTCATCATTTCCCTACTGATGGATATTTAGGATATCATTTTTTGTTGTTGTTGCAAACAATACTGCAGTGAATATTCTTACATGTGCATCACATCCATTGTAGGGGAAATTTCTCAGATTGCTGGGTGAAAGACTACACATATAGCTGTGATTTTGACATACCTTGACAAATTTCCCTCCCAAGGAAATTCATCTTTACCCCCTGCTGTATAAACATACCTGTCTCCCCAAAGTCTTTGTCAGCACTTTGTCATCAGTCTGAAAATTTTGCAAAGATAATATGTGCCAACATTTAAATTTGCACCATTTTTATTATCCATAACTTTTTTTTTGCCAAATGTAACTAAAAGCCTTCTGCAATTACATTTTAAAAAACATTTATTATTTTTTTTCTCTTGTTTTGATGATCTTTTCTTATTAATTTACCTATTAGAGAAATGAGCCCTTTATTTGTGGTGTGATTACAAATGTTTGTTTCAGTTTTCTGTTGTTGTTACTTTATCTTTGAGCTTGCAGATAATTTTTTTTCCTGTGGAGATTTATATTTTGTATAGTCACACTCATCAATCTTTTTTTTTTTCATCACTGACTTTGAGTTGTAGTTCAAAACTCCTTTTCACTCAGATATAAAATAGTTTTATCCTCTTCTATTTTGGTTGCATTTTTAATAGTTGGAATTTTTCTTGGGCTAAAGTATGAGAGGACTTTCCCTGGTGGCTCAGATGGTAAACAAACTGCCTGCAATGCAGGAGACCTGGGTTCAATCCCTGGGTCAGGAAGATCCCCTGGAGAAGGGAGGTAGGTATCCACTCTAGTATTCTTTCCTGGAGAATTCCATGGATAGAGGAGCCTGGCAGGCTGCAGTCCATGGGGTTGCAAAGATGACTGCCACTCATCAGATGATTATGAGAACTAAATTTGAGAACTGCCATCGCCAAACTGCACCAAGGTCTGACAGCCTCTGTGTGTTGACCGTGTCTGCTCATCCCATCATGAGGCTTCTGTCTTTCCGGTGGCCACTTCTCCACACTGAGCTGCCTTTTCCCTTTCCCATCCCATTTTCTTTTTATTTTTTTCATTTTGAAATACATTACTTTAAAATAGGAACTGCATTATGAAATTATTTTATAAGAGTAAATATCATGAGGATATACAGTTTAAGGAATAATAAACTCCTCATGTAATAATTATAATAATAAACCCCAGCTTAAAAAAAAATAGACATTCCCTTCCTTCACTATGTATAGCATCTCTAGAAGTTTCTCTTCTCAAAAAGTACAGGGAGGTGCCCTATGCGCTTCTGGATTGTTGGATTTCAGGATACTCCCTTTATGCTACCCCCAATATGCTAAAATCCAGTGATGCTTGGCTTAGAAAACCCAGAGCAAGTAGCTCAGCTGTTAGGTCTCATCCCTCCACTCACAAGTCTCAGTGACATCTATACTTTAGTGATTATAAGTGCATATACAGCAGGGTCAATGAAACGGGGAGGCTCCTTTATGAACGGTAACTTACTAGAAGAGTCTGAAATACAAGAGGGATTTTGGATTATGGTTAAACAAGAGTCCCAGCTCAGTCTGAGTCTGGGCTCTATTGTTAGCGAGCTGTGACCTTGGACAAGTCATGTCATGTCCCTGAGCCTCAATTTCCCCATCTAAAGAGTAAAAGGGCTGGATTCTTCAGTCTCTGAAATAATTCTGAGATTCTTTTACTTGTGTCAGCAACTTAAATACTTCTTTAGCACTTTCCAAAATGCAAAATCCAGACAAACCACAATTATAAACAGCTGTCAGTTTTGCAGAAAGGATTTAGAGTAACTCTTCACAGCTGGGTGTCTCCAACCCCGGCAAGGGAACCAACTCTACCTAAATCAAATGTGTCTATGCTAGTTGCTCAGTCGTGTCCGACTCTTTGCAATCCTATGGCCTGTAGCCCATGAGGCTCCTCTGTACATGGACTTCTCCAGGCAGGAATACTGGAGTGGGTTGCCATTTGCCTTCTCCAGGGGATCTTCCCAATCCAGGGATCAAATCCAGATCTCTTGCATTGCAGGCACATTCTTTACTGACTGAGCCACCAGGGAGGCCCACCTGAATCGAATGGTTACTTGTAAAAATGCAAGGTTTTGGTCTAACGCAAGACCTTCTCTTTAGTGGTAGAGATTTTGGATTTGCATTTTAACAAGCATCCTGCTGCTCCAAGGTGATTTTGATACAAGGTAAAATCTGAGAACTACTGTTTGCAAGTTCAATAAATACATTATGCACATAAAGAGTAGGCCAGCCAATATAAACATGTAGCTTGTCTTCAGAATCCAGAATCACTTTAAGAGTCTTGGGGCACAGAAACTTGAAACTAAGTTGTAGTGTCATTTGAAACTAAGTTTCTTAAGTGTCATGGTTTATTGAAATGCATAATAAATGGAGATAAAACATCCCAGAAAATATCAAGTAAATCAGTGAGAAAATAGGGATGGAGAAGGCGATGGCATCCCACTCCAGTACTCTTGCCTGGAAAATCCCATGGACGGAGGAGCTTGGTAGGCTGCAGTCCATGGGGTCGCTAAGGGTCAGACATGACTGAGCGGCCTCACTTTCACTTTTCATTTTCATGCATTGGAGAAGGAAATGGCAACCCACTCCAGTGTTCTTGCCTGGAGAATCCCAGGGGCAGCGGAGCCTGGTGGGCTGCCGTCTATGGGGTTGCACAGAGTCAGACACGACTGACGCGACTCAGCAGCAGCAGCAGCAGACATTGACAGATGGGGTTTTCAGGAACAGCTCTGTTCTGACATGTGTGGGTCTCCTGAACCAAAGGTGGATGAGCATTTCATAACCCTGGGTTTCCAGGCCAACTGGGTCTGAATCAGTTGTTGTTTAATCACTAAGTTGTGTCCAACTCTTTTGTGACCCCGTAGACTGTAGCCGCCAGGCTCCTCTATCCTTGGAACTCTCCAGGCAAGAATACTGGAATGGGTTGCCATTTTCTCCTCTGGGATCTTCCCAACCCACACCTGTGTTTCCTGCATTGGCAGGCAGATTGTTTACTCCTGAGCCACTTGGGAAGCCCACCTGAGTTAGTAGGGATGCTAATAAAAATGTGAATTCCTGAGCCCCACTAAGCCAACAGAACCTGAATCTCTGGAATTTGGAAATTCAAATTCCGGATCTGCATTCGAATTCCAGATCCCATGCTTGGGAATCTGCATGCTTTAACAAGTTCTTCAGGTGACTCTGATGTACAGTAATCAAATGTGGGGCCCATGTGCTTTAGAAGAGGGAGCTGAAGCTGAAATGAGTGGAGACAGATTTAGATTTATAAATGCTCAGTCATCAGAAGCCAATGTTCTCCAAGTGGTTTTGGCAAGTAGGCAAAACTGCAAGCATAGCACTTACGCCAGATTTAAGTTAAACAATCTACGTTCTTACGACTCTGAAGAGTCTAATATTTGAAGACATAGTGGGATGGTTTATGTTTTCTTATCTTAACCGACTTTCATGTCCAATTACGCATATATAAATTTATGGAAAAGTCCCAGTTTCCTTTAGAAGCATCAGTCAGGCCTCCTCCCCAGTCCCTTTGCTGATTTCATTTCCAGTCTGACAATGTTGGGAACCAGACACGCATCTTTTGGCTTCTCTTACACTGAGTAGTTTGGAAGAAGA
>SJYW01016282.1:167475-181014 GCA_006410735.1 Raphicerus campestris | reverse complement strand
ACGGAGGAGCTTGGTAGGCTGCAGTCCATGGGGTCGCTAAGGGTCAGACATGACTGAGCGGCCTCACTTTCACTTTTCATTTTCATGCATTGGAGAAGGAAATGGCAACCCACTCCAGTGTTCTTGCCTGGAGAATCCCAGGGGCAGCGGAGCCTGGTGGGCTGCCATCTATGGGGTTGCACAGAGTCAGACACGACTGACACGACTCAGCAGCAGCAGCAGCAGACATTGACAGATGGGGTTTTCAGGAACAGCTCTGTTCTGACATGTGTGGGTCTCCTGAACCAAAGGTGGATGAGCATTTCATAACCCTGGGTTTCCAGGCCAACTGGGTCTGAATCAGTTGTTGTTTAATCACTAAGTTGTGTCCAACTCTTTTGTGACCCCGTAGACTGTAGCCGCCAGGCTCCTCTATCCTTGGAACTCTCCAGGCAAGAATACTGGAGTGGGTTGCCATTTTCTCCTCTGGGATCTTCCCAACCCACACCTGTGTTTCCTGCATTGGCAGGCAGATTGTTTACTCCTGAGCCACTTGGGAAGCCCACCTGAGTTAGTAGGGATGCTAATAAAAATGTGAATTCCTGAGCCCCACTAAGCCAACAGAACCTGAATCTCTGGAATTTGGAAATTCAAATTCCGGATCTGCATTCGAATTCCAGATCCCATGCTTGGGAATCTGCATGCTTTAACAAGTTCTTCAGGTGACTCTGATGTACAGTAATCAAATGTGGGGCCCATGTGCTTTAGAAGAGGGAGCTGAAGCTGAAATGAGTGGAGACAGATTTAGATTTATAAATGCTCAGTCATCAGAAGCCAATGTTCTCCAAGTGGTTTTGGCAAGTAGGCAAAACTGCAAGCATAGCACTTACGCCAGATTTAAGTTAAACAATCTACGTTCTTACGACTCTGAAGAGTCTAATATTTGAAGACATAGTGGGATGGTTTATGTTTTCTTATCTTAACCGACTTTCATGTCCAATTACGCATATATAAATTTATGGAAAAGTCCCAGTTTCCTTTAGAAGCATCAGTCAGGCCTCCTCCCCAGTCCGTTTGCTGATTTCATTTCCAGTCTGACAATGTTGGGAACCAGACACGCATCTTTTGGCTTCTCTTACACTGAGTAGTTTGGAAGAAGAGTTGGAAAGACCCAAACTGTGCTCCGTGATGTGTCCGTATACTAAAAGGCAGAGGGTGGTCACATCTCTTTGCAAGCATCAGCAGCATTTTCATAGGAAAGGTAAACATTGCCTCCCTGTACTAGGGTCAGCACCTCCAAGCCTATGGAGCCAGGAGCCCCTGTTTTTATTGGCAGTCCCTGGGCTTTGTGAGGTTAANTGCAGTAAGCCCCCTATGTACAATTGAGTTCCATTCCGAGAGTGCGTTCATAAGTCCAGTTTGCTCCTGAGTCCAGCAGAGTTAGCTTAGGCACCCAACTAACATGTCAGCTATATTGTACTGTACTATAATAGGTATATAATACTATTCATGCAAATAATACATTAAAAAACAGGCACAAAAAATAGAGAAAGCATTTTTAATGTTACAGTACAGTACCTTGAAAAGTACAGTAGTTCAGTACAACAGGGCTGGCATACAGGGGCTGGCATGGAGCGAACAGGTAAGAAGAGTTACAGACTGAAGGGGAGAAAGGAGGTGAGAGATGGCAGAGCTGATGGATATTCAGCAATAGGAGATGGAGGGTAAGCTGCGATTTCACTCATGCTTAACACTGATGGAATGCATGTTAGCACCTGTGAAAGTTCGTACTTGAAGGTTCCTTTATAGGGAACTTCCTGTACAAAGTTTGGAAATACTGCTGGTGAGCTTCAGGCAGTCTTTCATTGTTCAGTCACTAAGTTGTGTCCTACTCTTTGTGACCCTGTGAACTGTAGCATGCCAGACCTCCCTGTCCCTCACCATCTCCCAGAGTTCACCCAAGTTCATGTCCATTGAGTCGGTGATGCCATTCCACCATCTCATCCTCTGCTGCCCCCTTCTCCTCCTGCCCTCAATCTTTCCCAGCATCAGGGACTTTTCCAATGAGTCAGCTCTTCCCATCAGGTGTCCAAAGTATTGGAAGTTCAGCTTCAGCATCAGTCCTTCCAGTGAATATTCAGGATCAATTTCCCTTAGAACTGACTGGTTTGATCTCCTTGCTGTCCAGGGGACTCTCAGGTTTTCTCCAGCACTACAGTTCCTTAGCCTCTTGAAATCTCATCTGCTCATAAACAACACAATAAAATTAAATAATAATAATAAATCTCCCTATTGGGCATTTGTGAGGCCCCACTGGGACAATGCATGTAAAATAAATGTATGCTTTTGTCAAGCATTGTACAAACAATGGCCATGTCTATCGAGGGTACTGTGTAAGCCCTCAGATGTTCTTGAACATGCAGGTATCTGTGACCAGTGCATTTAGACTTCAGCTCTCTAGAATCCTCCATGAGGGACAGAAATCAAAGTCACATAGCCCTGTGGTTTCCTTCACGTGTTGTCCTCACTTTGGTTCTGATGTGCCCCTGAGACCTCTGAGAGTACCGGTGCCAGTCCACCCAGAGGTGCCCACGTGTGATCACTTTGCTCAGAATTAACTGTGTCTTTTGCAGGTGTCCTCCCTCTGACTTGATGATATCTTGCTTTTGCAAGCTTCGTTTTCCAAGTAAATGTCCCCTTTTTCTTTGCGCTTATCCAGCTGTTTTTTTGCTCAGCTCAAAAGACTTGTCATGAAATATGGTAATGATTTGCAGAAATCTGTGCCTCTCCATAAAATACAAATTTAAACAGTTCTTGGACAGCTCTCATACGGGGGCCAGGTACAGATTTAATTTCCATTCCAGAAATGTATCAGCATGTGGTGGGTTAGCAGGATGGGAAGGACTTTCACCCCATGAATACCAACAAATGGCCTTAATATATGAATACCCTTGTACACACCTAGGCGTTTATTTCTGTTTGCTTTTTGAGGAATTGAGGTCAGAGAGATGGGTGAGTCTTAAAAAGTTTCAATAAAACCCAGGTTCTTAGCATCCCCATGGCAACATAAAGCGTTGGGTTGCAAGCACTCCACCTTCATAAGACAATACATGCCATCCGTTTGTCCCAAAGACCCCAGGATACATGTTATCCTAAGTCTTAGTTTCCCTGTTTGGAGTGGTAGAGATGACTCAGGTTTCAGAATTGTAGAATTCCACAGTTCCACAGGACCACAATGTCAACCTCATCTCACAGATGACAAACCAGCAGTGCAAAAGAAGGAAGTGACTTTCCTGAGGTGATGCTGTCATCCAAATGTAGACAAAGAACATAGATCCCTTCCACCTGTTCCTCCACGGCTCCTGTCACAAGACCTCCTGCCATCATGCACAAATCAACCTTTAACACCTACACCCCCTGCCCCCACAACATCCATGGGTCTTAGAGAAGCCTGTATGCAGGTCAAGAAGAAACAATTAGAACTGGACATGGAACAACAGACTGGTCCAACATTGGGAAACGAGTATATCAAGGCTGTATATTGTCACTCTGCTTATTTAATTTATATGCAGAGTACATCATGCAAAATGCTGTTTTGGATGAAGGACAAGCTGGAATCAAGATTGCTGGGAGAAATATCAATAACCTCAGATACACAGATGACACCACCCTTATGGCAGAAAGTGAAGAAGAACTAAAGAGCCTCTTGATAAAGGTGAAAGAGGAGAGTGAAAAAGTTGGCTTAAATCTCAACATTCAAAAAACTAAGATCATGGCACCTGGTTCCATCAATTCATGGCAAATATATGGGGAAACAGTGGAAACAGAGGCAGACTTTATTTTCTTGGGCTCCAAAATCACTGCAGATGGTGACTGCAGCCATGAAATTAAAAGACACATGCTCCTTAGAAGAAAAGCCATGACAAAGCAAGACAGCATATTAAAAAGCAGAGGCATTACTTTTCTGACAAAGGTCCATATAGTCAAAACTATGGTTTTCCCAGTAGTCATGTGTGGATGTGAGAGTTGGACTGTATGGTCCACGTTCTGGACCATAAAGAAGGCTAGGCAGTGAAGAATTGATGCTTTCAAACTGTGGTGTTGGCAAACTCTTGATATTGAGTCCCTTGGCCTGCAAGGAGATCAAACCAGTCCATCTTAAAGAAATCAGTCCTGAATATTCATTGGAAGGACTGATCCTGAAGCTGAAGCTCCAATACTTTGGCCACCTGATGGGAGAAGCCAAGTCATTAGAAAAGACTCTAATGCTGGAGAAGGGAGAAGGGGGCAACAGANCATAAAGAAGGCTAGGCAGTGAAGAACTGATGCTTTCAAACTGTGGTGTTGGCAAACTCTTGATAGTGAGTCCCTTGGCCTGCAAGGAGATCAAACCAGTCCATCTTAAAGAAATCAGTCCTGAACATTCATTGGAAGGACTGATCCTGAAGCTGAAGCTCCAATACTCTGGCCACCTGATGGGAGAAGCCAAGTCATTAGAAAAGACTCTAATGCTGGAGAAGGGAGAAGGGGGCAACAGAGGATGAGATGGTTGAATGACATCATTGACTCAATGGAAATGAGTTTGAGCAAACTCTGGAAGATGGTGGACAGGGAAACCTGGTGTGCTGCAGTCCATGGGGTCACAGAGTCGGACGCAACTGAATGACTGAACCACAGAAGCATTGCTGGCTCTCCAGAAAGGCTGTTTCCTCTTGGTTTGTCAGCTGTGTTCATCATCACCGTTGATGACACCTAGTTTTTCCCACTCTTCCGCTTGGATCATCTGATGCCCTTTTAATAGTCTCAGAGTATAAAACCGAGTCTCCAACCCTACAGCCCTGAGATGAAAGCTTCAGAGTCTTGTTAGTGAGACACATCCTGTAGTTTGGCCCCATCTCTAGCCATTAAAGAAACAAAAAAATTAAAATGAAGAACATAGCTGTAAACCTTCCAAATAGTTTTGTTCCCACAGGGAGCCCTTCCGCAGCTGTCTCTGGAAGGATGCAGCATCTTACATGCTCTGGCTGCCACTTTCATTTTTCTTTGCTTCACTGTTTTATGTCTTCTTGTTAAGGAGAGAAGGGCAGTAAAGCTGAAAAAGTGTCAGAAAGTTGAGCACTCCTCAACTGACTTTTCTTATTAATTTAGAGTTTATACTTCCATCCCTGTTTTCAAGGGTGATTGATCATTTCAGCCTTCTTAAATAACTTAGAAAATAGGAAACAACATACATACCCACTAATAGGTATGTAGGTCATGAATTACGCACAGCCATGTCTTTGAACCCCTTCATGAATCACTGCTTTGTCATGATGAAGGGGCTTGTGTAACTCAAAGAAGCCATAAGCCATGCTGTGAAGGGCCACCCAAGATGGATGGGTCACAGTGAAACCCAGTTCAGTTCAGTTCATTTGCTCCATCATGTCTGACTCTTTGCAACCCTGTGGACTGCAGCACACCGGGTCTTCCTGTCTGTCACCAACTCCTGGAGTTTACCCAAACTCATGTCCGTTGAGTCGGTGATGCCATCAAACCATCTCATCCTCTGTTGTCCCCTTCTCCTCCTGCCTTCAATCTTTCCAAGCATTAGGATCTTTTCAAATGAGTCAGTTCTTCACCTCAGGGGGCCAAAGTATTGGAGTTTCAGCTTCAACATCAGTCCTTCCACTGTGAAGAGTCTAGACAGGATATTGAAAAGCAGAGACATCACTTGGCCAAGGTCCGTGTGGTCAAAGCTATGGTTTTTCCAGTAGTCATGTACAGATGTGAGAGTTGGTCCATAAAGAGGGCTGGATACCAAAGAATTGATGCTTTTGAACTGCGGTGTTGGAGAAGACTCTTGAGAGGCCTTGAATAGCAAGGAGATCAAACCAGTCCATCCTAAAGGAAATCAAACCTGAATATTCATTGGAAGGACTGATGCTGAAGCTCCAATACTCTGGCCACTTGATGTGACGAGCCGACTCATTGGAAAAGACCCTGATGCTGGGAAAGATCAAAGGCAAAAGAAGAGGCCGGCAGAGGATGAGATAGTTATATAGCACTGAGTCCATAGACTCAACGGACGTAAATTTGAGCAATCTGCGGGAGACAGTGGAGGACAGAGGAGCCTGGCGTGCTGCAGTCCATAGGGCCAGAAAGAATTGTACTCGACTTAGCAACTAAACAGCAGCAACAATATCTTTGAGAGGATTACTGGATGCTTGCTTTTTGGAGGCGAACAGAACTTTTGAGATGATGGTGATGTTGCTTTCTATCTTGATGTGTGTGATGATTTCAAGGATGTACACATATGTAAAAATTTATCTACCGCTTTATTTCATATAAGTTATACCTCAATAAAAATAAATGTACCAAAAAATTAAAAAGAGTGCTCTGTTTATTGACATAGAAGCACATTCACTGTGTGGGAGATGAAATAAGAGAAGAAAGTCATTGGTAAAATGGTTTGCATGGCATTGTTATATTTTGGAGAGTGAAACAGTGTTGGCAAACTAATGTCCCATGGGCCAGGCTATTTCATGTAAATAACCTTTTACTGGGACAGAGTTGAACTCCTTCATTTATGTGTTATCCATGGCTGCTCTCATACTATGTACAGTTTCCTAGGATTTTGATAACAAAGCATCACAAACTGAGAAGCTTAAGCAATAGGAATTTTTTTTTTGTTTCGTATTTCTAGAGGCTTGAAGGCCAAGATCAAGGTTATCCATAGGGCTGTGGCCCCTCTGAAGGCTCCAGAATGGTCTTCTGGCCTCTGGTGGTTCCTAGGCTTGTGGCAGCATAACTCCAACCTTCCCTTGACAGTCTCCCTGTGAGCATGTCTGTGTCCAAATTCCTTCTTTTTACTTTTTAAAAGCTTTTTATTTTGTACTGGGGTCTAACCGATTAACGATATTGCAATAGTTTCAGGTGGATAGCCAGGGACTCAGCCGTACATATACATATATCTGTTCTCCCCTGGGTGTTCATTGGAAGGACTGATGCTGAAGCTGAAACTCCAATACTTTAGCCACCTCATGAGAAGAGTTGACTCATTGGAAAAAACCTTGATGCTGGGAGGGATTGGGGGCAGGAGGAGAAGGGGACGACAGAGGATGAGTTGACTGGATGGCATTACTGACTCAATGGAAATGAGTTTGAGTGAACTCCAAGAGTTGGTAATGGACAGGGAAGCCTGGTATGCCACAATTCATCGGGTCACAAAGAGTCAGACACAACTGAGCGACTGAACTGACTGACTGAACTGATTCTCCCCTGGTGGCTCAGATGGTAAAGAATCCACTCTCAATGCAGGGTTCAGATCCCTGCGTTGGGAAGAGCCCCTGGAGAAGGGAATGATAACCCACTCCAGTGTTCTTTCCTGGGAAACCCTGTGGATAGAGGAGCCTGGTGGGCTACAGTCCACGGGGTTGTGAAAAGTCCAACACAACTGAACTTCTAACACACATTCTTCCCCAAACTTCCCTCCCATCCAGGCTGCCACGTAACATTGAGCAGAGTTCCCTGTGCTACACTGTAGGTCCTTGTTGGCTATTCACTTAAAATAGAGCAGTGTGTACATACACATTCCAAACTCCCTAAGTATCCTTTCTCCCCATTCTTTCCCCTGGCAACATAAGTTTGTTCTCTCCAAATTCCTTCTTTTTATCAGGACACCAGTGGTATTGGGTTAGGAGCCCACCTTGCTCCAGTATGACCTCAATTGATCACATCTGCAATGACCCCATCTCCAAATAAGTTCATATTCAGAGATACTGGGGCTTAGGACTTCAATATATGAATTTTGAGAAAGCACAATTTGGCCTGTAACATGCTATAGCAGCAGAGTTGAGTAGTTGCATCAGCTAAGCTAAGCTAAGTCACTTCAGTCGTATCCGACTCTGTGCGACCCCATAGATGGCAGCCCACCAGGCTCCCCCATCCCTGGGATTCTCCAGGCAAGAACACTGGAGTGGGCTGCCATTTCCTTCTCCATGAAAATATTCCATAAATGAATGTTGCATCAGAGACTAAGCCTAAACTATTTATTATAGTGTCTTTACAAAAGAAGTTACCAGCCCCTGTTTTCAAAGATGTGTGTATATGTGTGTGTGTATGCAAATGCATACAAAATTCAGAAGTTTGTTTGCAAATACATTAACAGAGATTGCCTCTGAGTTACAGAATTATAGGTAATTTTAACTGCATTCTTAATATTTTCTACATTATTTGGGCTTCTAAAAATTATGATATAATAATTTTTGTAATAGAAATGAATAGTAAACTTGTCTTTTGGGGCAAGAAGGGACATCATTCCTGTTTAGTCTCTGCTTCCTACATGCAGCCACCAAATTCTCCTGTCCGTTAATGGTTTGTTTTGTTCCAGTGCAAACCTCTCTAAATAGGCCACCGTTCTACACTGTTGGGAGTGCTGATGGCAAACACTTAGCAACCAGCAAACTCAACTGTTTACTCACTTGGGCATAAGAATTCTTCATGTCTTTATTTAGCTGCCTCTTGTAACTCGGGGAGAAAAGGTTTTGGCTTTTATCTCCTCATTAAAAATAGATCCTTTTATGATGATGGGATGGAGCAGTCATGAGTCATCATCTCCTGGGTGATAGGGAAGTGTGCGATGCTGGATCAGGCCTCAGGAGATGGGCCCCAAGATGGTACCTCACCATCGCCTTGACGCCCTGGCTTCTTGTCGTTGCAGGAAACTAGACGCTTTCATCTACGACGCTGCTGTCTTGAATTACAAGGCTGGGAGGGACGAAGGCTGCAAGCTGGTGACCATTGGGAGTGGGTACATCTTTGCTACCACCGGTTATGGGATCGCCCTCCAGNCGTTGCAGGAAACTAGACGCTTTCATCTACGACGCTGCTGTCTTGAATTACAAGGCTGGGAGGGACGAAGGCTGCAAGCTGGTGACCATTGGGAGTGGGTACATCTTTGCTACCACCGGTTATGGGATCGCCCTCCAGAAGGGTTCGCCATGGAAGAGGCAGATTGACCTGGCCCTGCTCCAGTTTGTGGGTGATGGTAAGACTCTGGTTGACTTCTCCTACTTCCAGGGGACTGGAGACCCTCACACTCTCTGCCTCCTAACTGGCTTTCAAGTGGACCTTTGGGTAATGACTTGGCTCACTATAAGTATTTACTGATTGCTGACCACATGGTACCACGGTTCTTTAGGTTGCTTATAATGGAGACCAATTTCGGACAACTAAGTCAATTAAAAGGAATTTATTTTAAGGATACAAAAGTGTCTATCTCAGTGAATTTAGGAAAGAGTTGAACAAATAAGTTCAGAGGGAAAAACAGGAACCAGGGCAGCCCTGGGGCTTCAGCAGCAGGAATTCATAGGTCCTCTCTCTGAAGAAGTGCTTTCAGTGTGGGGCAGGGATTTCAACCCCTGGAGGATATTTGGTTGCATCTGGAGATATTTTTGATTGTCATGACAAGGAGGTTATTTGATACCAGCATTTGGTGAGTAGAGGCCAGGGGTGAGGGGTGCTGGCATCTTTCAATGCTCAGGATAGACCCCCCTCCAAAGAAATCTCAAAACATAGAATTATCTGACCCCAAGCATACAGTTAAGAATCTGCCTGCAACACAGGGGACCCAGGTTGGATTCCTGGGTCAGGAAGATCCCCTGGAGGAGGGCATGGCAACCCACTCCAGTCTTCTTGCCTGGAGAATCCCATGGACAGAGGAGCCTGGTGGGCTACAGTCCATGGGGTCGCACAGAGTCGGACACGCCTGAGAAGCGTTGACCTCCACACGTTTGCAGTATCTGGGTTAAGGGGGAAGCGCTGCTCTAGAGCACTTACTGCTCAGTCGCTAAATCTCTGAACACAGTCATGCTCAGTGTCCGACCCTTTGAGGCCCCATGGACTGCAGCACGCCAGGCTCCCCTGTCCATCACTATTTCTAGAGCAGTGACATGACACAACTAGGCTGTAATAAGTCCCAGTCTCTATTTTCCAAATTCTAAATTTCGAATTCCAGAGGAAGGATTCCCGGTTGATTTTGGGTCCAAGGCTCTTTCCTGGACCCCTCAGGAGTGAATAAAGGGTAGGGTTACGTTGTCCTAACAGACAGCTCCTACTATTTTCCTATGGGGAGATGAAGGAGAGGTGAGCGCTATACAAGGAAGAGTTAGCAGAAATCCCATGGGTTTCCACTACAATCCACCCATTGACTGCCTATCCTGAGAAAAGACCATTTCTACCCTCATGGGCTTGCAGTCTAATGGAATGAGGGTGTTTCTGGACCTTCCAGCTAACTGGACTGACTCTTTCCAGCAGCATTTCCTTCTGTCCATATCTGCTTTTAGTTGGGGATTTCTACATAGCTCATTGCTCCAGGACATGGTTTTAGAATCCTGTCCTGGCTCAAATGGCATGCTCGTTCCCCTTGGACTTGCCAACACTGAGATGGGAAAGGCAAAAGCAGCNGTCCATATCTGCTTTTAGTTGGGGATTTCTACATAGCTCATTGCTCCAGGACATGGTTTTAGAATCCTGTCCTGGCTCAAATGGCATGCTCGTTCCCCTTGGACTTGCCAACACTGAGATGGGAAAGGCAAAAGCAGCAGAGATGGCAGGTGAACCCTAAAAACGAGTACGTATGAGTAGGAAACAAAAGTTCAGGGCATAGGTCAGAAGCTGCATTCAAGAATGGGCAGAGGCTACATTTGGAGATGGTTCCAGAAAATGCAGGGCTTCCCAGGTGGCACTAGAAATAAAGAACCCACCTGTCAATGAGGGAGATAGAAGAACCTTGGGTTTGATCCCTGGGTCAGGAAGATCCCCTGGAGTAGGAGATGGCAACCTACTCCAGGATTCTTGCCTAGAGAATCTCATGCACAGAGGAGCCTCATGGGCTGCAATCCATAGGATCACAGAGAGTCGGACACAACTGAAGTGACTGAGCATGCACACACACCAAAACATGCTGCTCTTGTCCAGGGCTGGGGAGGACGGTCTGTCAACCNGAGTGTTTGGTTATTGGGGGAACCTCTTATGTGAAGCCTACCAAGCATTTCCCTAGGAAAGAGCCTGCCAATCTCCCGTAAGAGATACACAGGATCCCAGTAAGACCTTACCCTCCTTTTCCTGTCTGACTCTTGTGTCCTTTCTGAAAGAGTAGCGTGCCCCTGCATGCGTGCAGGCGTGCTTAGTTGCTTCGGTCGTGTCCAGCTCTGTGCGACCCCGTGGACTGTAGCCCGCAGTTCCTCTGCCTATGGGATTCTCCAGGCAAAAGTGCTAGAATGGGTGGCCATGCCCTTCTCCAGGGGACCTTCCTGACCCAGGGACCAAACCTGCATCTCTTGTCTCCTGCATTGGTAGGTGGGTTCTTTACCTCTAGCGCCACCTGGGGGTTCACTTGGGGACACTCAAAGATACTTTTCCGCATCGATCATCAATACCCATTGTTTACTGAGAAACACACATTCCTAGGCACTGAGGTTCCAAGAAGGAATCCTTCCTTCAAGGAGCTTACCGTCCAGTTGGCTGGCAATGTGTGGAATTAAAATGTCTAATTTCAAAATATGAACATGTTTGTAATAATTCATGTATATATGTTGATATATATTGTATATTCATGTTTATATATGTATGGGCTCAGTCGCTCAGTTGTGTGCAACTCTTTGTGGCCCCATGAACTGTAGCCCACCAGGCTCCTCTATCCATGGAATTTTCCAGGCAAGAATACTGGAGCAGATTGCCAATTCCTATTCTGGGGAATCATCCGAACCCAGCAATCAAACTGGCATCTCTTGGGTCTCCTGCATTGGCAGGTGGATTCTTTACCACTCACAGGTCAAGGAGAAATATGAGATATATCTTATTTTTTAGTAGAGGAATGAAAATACAGAATAAGTCATAAAGAAAACAAGTAAGATTTAGACAGAGATTAGGATGGGCCAGAGTTCCCAAAGCCCCATTCATTAGCTTATCCAGCAGCCAACAAATAACTGCTGGGTCCCTGGTATCATCCCGGCACCTAAGAGGTGACAGCTAACTGAGAACGTAAAGAATGAGTAAGTCTGGGACCTAAAAATTGGCATTTCTGGCTTCAAAGGAGAGGTTGAACAGAAAGTCTCTTAAGGCCCATCAGTCTCATGGATTTTGTAATTTTTATGTGATTCTGGGATTTGAAGAGACAGAAGAAAATCATAAGAGGTTAAAGGCCCTTTTGGTGGATAGAAGCCAGCAAGAAGATATCAAGGGGAACAAGTTGATATTGTAACATTATTCAGAAACAGGTGGTGTTGAGAAAATAGAAGGAAACCAAGATTTTGAGCCTATACTCATTGGTCCACGACCATGCTAAGTGCATCACAAATGATCTTTTTAATTCTTTGTCCAACATTCTGGAGTAGATCTTATTACCGACGTTTTGCAGAGCAGGAAAACGAGGCTTATTTAGGTTACATGAGCTACAGCAAGGGGTTTCCCAGTAGCACTAGTGGTAAAGAACCTGCCTGATAGTGCAAGAGACGTAAGAGACAGGGGCTCAGTCCCTGGGTCAGAAAGATTCCCTGGAGGAGGGCATGGCAACCCGCTCCAGTGTTCTTGCCTGGAGACTCCCATGGACAGAGGTGCCTGGAGGGCTATGGTCCATATGGTCGCAAAGGGTTGAACATGACTGAAGCAACTTAGCTTGCATGCACACATGAGTTATAGCAGAGCTTCTCAAACTTTAACCTAATCAGGACTCACCTGGTGATCTGTTTAGAATTGAGGCTCTGTTCCAGTCAATCTGGGGAGCCTGAGAGTCTGCACTTCTAACAAGCTCCAGGTGATGCTGCTGATGCTGGTTTGTGGACCATGCCCTGTATAGATTTATTGTTAGAGGTAAAAATTGAACCAGGTTTGCCTGATTCCAGCTCTGATCATCTTTCCATTCAACTAAGTTTCTGGAGAAGTCTTATGAGTGGCCAGATCACTTTAGCTACAAGTCATATATTTAGCTTTGAAAAGCATTTAATTTCCTCTTGTATTTTGCTCAGTTTTCATGGTTGTTGGTTTCTTTTTAAACTCAGAAAAACATTACTTCTCCCTGGTGTCTAGTCTGAGTTCATTAAACAAATAAAATGAAATATACGTATTTATCAAATATGTTTATAAAATTTATAAGGCATATCCCATTGCACGTACATTAGATATATACAGATATCAAATATAAATATTTGAAAGATATGACACATGCATATGTATTCATCTTGTATTCTAAGGTGACTAGCTCAGCCCATTTTGCTGGGACTCTCTTGGTTTTAAAACTAGCTGGTGACCCCATGTGTACTCAGTCACTTCAGTCAAGTCCAACTCTGTGAGACTGTACAGGAGACTGTAGCCCACCAGGCTCCTTTGTCCATGGGATTCTCCAGGCCAGAATTCTGGGGTGGGTTGCCATGCCCTCCTACATCAGGGGATCTTCCTGATGTAGGGATAGAACCTGCATCTCTTAAATCTGCCTGCATTGGCAGGTGGGATCTTTATCACTAGTGCCACCTGGGAAGCCCCAGTTGTATCATATTTGGACCTGCATAGTAGATTCATCTCCAG
>SJYW01016282.1:155382-166492 GCA_006410735.1 Raphicerus campestris | reverse complement strand
CTCCCCTCCCCACCCCACCCCCCACATTATTGTTGTCCATCCACAGCTCAAGGATTCAAAAAAGCATTTTTAGTGTCATATTGGTGATAATAGGGTCAAGTTAGTATCATGGAAATGCCTTTCTGAACAGAAACCTCCCCTCTGTGGCAAATAAAAAAAAAATGTTTAGTAGAGGCATCCAGTTAAACCGAAGAGCTGTTCCCTGTTTTAACAGAGTGTCTAGATTCTTAGAGGCATTTTCTGTCCCAGTTCAGGGCTTTCCTGGTCAGACTGTCTGGACTGGGGGATGTGTCTTCACAGCTTCACCTTCAGAGACCATCTGGAGGCCAAGCCATGGGAGAGAAAATGACGTGGCTCCAGGGGGCGTCTTGAGATAATCTTCCCGGAAAGCCACGTCCAATTCTGAATGTCTCTCTAGGAGTAAATACATGAATTAACACAGCTGCATAAATATTTCACTTATCTTATGCAGCTTCGGCAGGATTAATTATACTCCAAAATTAGACCTGGAAAGAGCACAGTGCTGAGCGATCCCTAATTATTATTCATCCCTTGGAATGGAGTGTTTATCTCTTGTTATGGAGTAGCTTCGGTGGACGATTACGAGTCTAATGAGTGTCAAAAGTATAAAAAAATTTTCCTAATGAGCTGTGTAAATATAACCTTTTGAGTAGAGTGTTTGGTTATTGGGGGAACCTCTTATGTGAAGCCTACCAAGCATTTCCCTAGGAAAGAGCCTGCCAATCTCCCGTAAGAGATACACAGGATCCCAGTAAGACCTTACCCTCCTTTTCCTGTCTGACTCTTGTGTCCTTTCTGAAAGAGTAGCGTGCCCCTGCATGCGTGCAGGCGTGCTTAGTTGCTTCGGTCGTGTCCAGCTCTGTGCGACCCCGTGGACTGTAGCCCGCAGTTCCTCTGCCTATGGGATTCTCCAGGCAAAAGTGCTAGAATGGGTGGCCATGCCCTTCTCCAGGGGACCTTCCTGACCCAGGGACCAAACCTGCATCTCTTGTCTCCTGCATTGGTAGGTGGGTTCTTTACCTCTAGCGCCACCTGGGGGTTCACTTGGGGACACTCAAAGATACTTTTCCGCATCGATCATCAATACCCATTGTTTACTGAGAAACACACATTCCTAGGCACTGAGGTTCCAAGAAGGAATCCTTCCTTCAAGGAGCTTACCGTCCAGTTGGCTGGCAATGTGTGGAATTAAAATGTCTAATTTCAAAATATGAACATGTTTGTAATAATTCATGTATATATGTTGATATATATTGTATATTCATGTTTATATATGTATGGGCTCAGTCGCTCAGTTGTGTGCAACTCTTTGTGGCCCCATGAACTGTAGCCCACCAGGCTCCTCTATCCATGGAATTTTCCAGGCAAGAATACTGGAGCAGATTGCCAATTCCTATTCTGGGGAATCATCCGAACCCAGCAATCAAACTGGCATCTCTTGGGTCTCCTGCATTGGCAGGTGGATTCTTTACCACTCACAGGTCAAGGAGAAATATGAGATATATCTTATTTTTTAGTAGAGGAATGAAAATACAGAATAAGTCATAAAGAAAACAAGTAAGATTTAGACAGAGATTAGGATGGGCCAGAGTTCCCAAAGCCCCATTCATTAGCTTATCCAGCAGCCAACAAATAACTGCTGGGTCCCTGGTATCATCCCGGCACCTAAGAGGTGACAGCTAACTGAGAACGTAAAGAATGAGTAAGTCTGGGACCTAAAAATTGGCATTTCTGGCTTCAAAGGAGAGGTTGAACAGAAAGTCTCTTAAGGCCCATCAGTCTCATGGATTTTGTAATTTTTATGTGATTCTGGGATTTGAAGAGACAGAAGAAAATCATAAGAGGTTAAAGGCCCTTTTGGTGGATAGAAGCCAGCAAGAAGATATCAAGGGGAACAAGTTGATATTGTAACATTATTCAGAAACAGGTGGTGTTGAGAAAATAGAAGGAAACCAAGATTTTGAGCCTATACTCATTGGTCCACGACCATGCTAAGTGCATCACAAATGATCTTTTTAATTCTTTGTCCAACATTCTGGAGTAGATCTTATTACCGACGTTTTGCAGAGCAGGAAAACGAGGCTTATTTAGGTTACATGAGCTACAGCAAGGGGTTTCCCAGTAGCACTAGTGGTAAAGAACCTGCCTGATAGTGCAAGAGACGTAAGAGACAGGGGCTCAGTCCCTGGGTCAGAAAGATTCCCTGGAGGAGGGCATGGCAACCCGCTCCAGTGTTCTTGCCTGGAGACTCCCATGGACAGAGGTGCCTGGAGGGCTATGGTCCATATGGTCGCAAAGGGTTGAACATGACTGAAGCAACTTAGCTTGCATGCACACATGAGTTATAGCAGAGCTTCTCAAACTTTAACCTAATCAGGACTCACCTGGTGATCTGTTTAGAATTGAGGCTCTGTTCCAGTCAATCTGGGGAGCCTGAGAGTCTGCACTTCTAACAAGCTCCAGGTGATGCTGCTGATGCTGGTTTGTGGACCATGCCCTGTATAGATTTATTGTTAGAGGTAAAAATTGAACCAGGTTTGCCTGATTCCAGCTCTGATCATCTTTCCATTCAACTAAGTTTCTGGAGAAGTCTTATGAGTGGCCAGATCACTTTAGCTACAAGTCATATATTTAGCTTTGAAAAGCATTTAATTTCCTCTTGTATTTTGCTCAGTTTTCATGGTTGTTGGTTTCTTTTTAAACTCAGAAAAACATTACTTCTCCCTGGTGTCTAGTCTGAGTTCATTAAACAAATAAAATGAAATATACGTATTTATCAAATATGTTTATAAAATTTATAAGGCATATCCCATTGCACGTACATTAGATATATACAGATATCAAATATAAATATTTGAAAGATATGACACATGCATATGTATTCATCTTGTATTCTAAGGTGACTAGCTCAGCCCATTTTGCTGGGACTCTCTTGGTTTTAAAACTAGCTGGTGACCCCATGTGTACTCAGTCACTTCAGTCAAGTCCAACTCTGTGAGACTGTACAGGAGACTGTAGCCCACCAGGCTCCTTTGTCCATGGGATTCTCCAGGCCAGAATTCTGGGGTGGGTTGCCATGCCCTCCTACATCAGGGGATCTTCCTGATGTAGGGATAGAACCTGCATCTCTTAAATCTGCCTGCATTGGCAGGTGGGATCTTTATCACTAGTGCCACCTGGGAAGCCCCAGTTGTATCATATTTGGACCTGCATAGTAGATTCATCTCCAGTACTCTTGCCTGGAAAATCCCATGGACAGAGGAGCCTAGTAGGCTGCAGTCCATGGGGTCGCGAAGAGTTGGACACGACTGAGTGACTTCACTCTCACTTTTCATTTTCATGCATTGGAGAAGGAAATGGCCACCCACTCCAGTGTTGCCTGGAGAATCCCAGGGACGGGGGAGCCTGGTGGGCTGCCGTGTATGGGGTCACACAGAGTCGGACATGACTGAAGCGACTTAGCAGCAGCTCAGTAGATTCATAGTTGGAATATTCGCCAGAGCCTCTCTATATCATTTCAGTTGGATTGGTTCCCTTTGTCCCTTTGGTACTGCAACTTTGTAAGCAGTCGTTTTGAAGACCCATCCAGTTGATAACAAATCAGAGGGGACCACATGTCTGCTCTAGTATTACTAAGGAACCTTGCTGCAGTCGACTCTAGAGCTTCGGGAAGCACCATTTCTGAATAAGATGCTCGCAGTTCTGGGAAGGGGGGAGTGCTGGGGGCCGACAGTGGAGACGCCCACTCCCTGTTTCCCAGCGGCTCACTGTTAACATTCCTGATTCCTTTATTTGTTGGTAGCTCTTGCACTGACTGCCCAGGATGGCTTTTGATGGCGAGGGACCCCGTGCAGCCAGCCAGACTCGAGTGTGTTTGTGTGATTGCAGAAGTTGTTTGTGTATCTAATTAGGACTCTCATAAATTGCTCTGAGCCATGGAACGGGTTGCTAATGTCCTGAGCGCTGTCCTCATCAAGCTTCCCAGCTTAATATCTTTGGGCCGACATGTGAGTTCTCAGGGAGACCTGGACGCCCCCACAAGTTGGGTGGTGAGCTTCACCCATACATCCCTCCCCAGCTTTGCAGCCCATCTTCTTAGGGCTGGCTTAAGCCATGATGATGCAGCCATGTGAGTGGAAGAGATCGCTGCAGGCCACCTCACTCCTAAGTATTTTCTGTGCTCGTCTGCCTGCAGTATCTGAAATTGCATCATTTGGATTTTTTTTCAGAAGCATGGATCCTTTTATACAATCCTCCTGCTTTAAATTCAGAGTCTCTTCTCCCATCTTCTCCTGAACTCATTTCCCGATCTGATATCTGACCCATCCTTCAGCCCACACACCTCTCTGTGAAGCCTTCCTTAAAGACTGCAGCTCTAGATATGCTGACAAACTAGAACCCTCTTTGTTGTTGTTGCTATGTAGTCACCAATCATATATGACTCTTTATGACCCCATGGACTGCAGCCTGCCAGGCCCCTCTCCCCATGGGATTTCCCAGGCAAGAATACTAGAGCGGGATGCTATTTCCTTCTCCAGAGAATCTGCCCAATCCAGGAATCAAATCCGGGTCTCCTGAGCATCCCTGCATTGCAGGCACCTTCTCTTTTCACTGAGCCACCCGGGAAGCCTTCAGCTCCATGAAACTCCTTTCATGGAGAAAGGAAGCTCCTTTAGCTCCATGCTTATAGCATTTGTGTGCCATTTCACCAAGTGACACAAGTGAAGGTGTGTGGCAGAAGGTTCTGTAACTCCTAGCTGCATGGCAATCTGTTTCTCTGAGTTCCAGGTCCCTCAATTAAGCATGAAAGCAAATGGGCTTCCCTGGTGGCTCANGTGTGTGGCAGAAGGTTCTGTAACTCCTAGCTGCATGGCAATCTGTTTCTCTGAGTTCCAGGTCCCTCAATTAAGCATGAAAGCAAATGGGCTTCCCTGGTGGCTCAGTGGTAAAAGAATCCACCTGCCAACAGAGGACATGCAGGTTCAGTCCCTGAGTCAGGAAGATCCCCTGGAGAAGAAAATGACAACCCACTCTGATATTGCCTGGAAAATTCCATGTGTAGAGAAGCTTCGCAGGCTATGTGTCCGGGGGAGGGGGGGTCACAAAGATTTGGACACAGCTAAACATATACACACACACACACTGTTCTCTCTAGGGACTGCACGAATTTATATTCCCACCAACATAGGCCACACACCCTCATGTCCATTCTGTTGCCCTTTCCTCTCCCCTTGGACTCATTCCTGAGCTTTGCACATAGTAGATGCTCAAGTAAAACNCGATGGACATGAGTCTGAGTGAACTCCGGGAGATGGTGATGGACAGGGAGGTCTGGCGTGCTGCAGTTCATGGGGTTGCAAAATGTTGGACACGACTGAGTGACTGAACTGAACTGATACACTTTTTATTTTTTCTGACTTACTTCACTCTGTATGGCAGTCTGTAGGTCCATCCATGTGTCTACTCATGACTCAATTTCACTCCTTTTTAAGAACCACTCTTTTTAAAAATTTTTTATTTATTTTAATTGGAGGCTAATTACCTCAGAACCACTCTTTAGAATAACAATATTTAGCATGTAGAAGCCTCTTATTCTTGGATTGGCAAATACTGGTTATCACTATCAGTAGTCAACAGATCCCACCCATTTGGAGTCTATGAAATTGGATGTTGGCTCTTATGTTTTATTCATCCTCCTTCTCTCAAAGCTCTTAGGCTTCCATCTGTAGAAACCTTGATGATTGTGCAAACCTGAGGAAGAAGTGGTATGGAACTTGTAAGCATCAGCTTGCACACTGACCACAAAAAGGAGATACTGGGTTAGACTGTGAGCAGAAGTAATGGTTCAGAAAGGAATAAAATAGATATGAAAGTGTCTGTTGCTTCTAAAGATTTCATTTTCATGTACTGACCATAATAACAAANTTAGGCTTCCATCTGTAGAAACCTTGATGATTGTGCAAACCTGAGGAAGAAGTGGTGTGGAACTTGTAAGCATCAGCCTGCACACTGACCACAAAAAGGAGATACTGGGTTAGACTGTGAGCAGAAGTAATGATTCAGAAAGGAATAAAATAGATATGAAAGTGTCTGTTGCTTCTAAAGATTTCATTTTCATGTACTGACCATAATAACAAAGTTAAAAATAAATCAGGCAAGAATGAAAGATCCACACTTAGGCAGAAAATGAGTCAGTGTTTCTATTGATTAAATTAAATCTGGAACCAAGTTTGGATGTGATGGTTATCCTGATTCTTTAAATGTGTAGATGTGGTCTCACTGGAACCCACTAGGGACCTGTGGTCAGAGACCATTACTGACAGATTGACTGAATCTAATTTTTTCTTATGATTGTCTTGAATGCTCCTCACTCCATGTGGGTGACTTTTACATGCATCCAAACCTCACATATACACAGTGTACCAGCTTGAATGATATATACCAAGTTCAGTTCAGTCACTCAGTCATGTCCAAGTCTTAGAAACCCCATAGGCTGAAGCACACCAAGCTTTCCTGTCCATCACCAACTCCAGGAGTTTGCTCAAACTCATGTCATCAAGTAGGTGATGCCATCCAACCATCTCATCCTCTGTCATCCCCTTCTCCTGCCTCCAGTCTTTCCCAGCATCAGGGTCTTTTCCAGGGCGTTGGCTCTTTGCATCAGGTGGCCAAAGTATTAGAGCTTCAACTTCAGCATCAGTCCTTCCAGTGAATATTCAGGACTGATTTCCTTCAGGATTGACTGGTTTGATCTCCTTGTGGTCCAAGGGACTCTCAAGAGTCTTCTCCAACACCACAGTTCAAAAGCATCATCCAAAGGGAGTGATGATTAACGACCGTTTTGATGCCTCAGCCACTAAGTCACTTTGAGTCTCCTATGATCTAAAAACTAAGTCCAGGGAAAACTACTCATTTGGAAATGAAATATTTTCAAAGGAAGAAATGTGCTGATCCTAAGTGTAGATTAGCAATAAAGGGCTTAACTGCTTCTTCACTGGCCTGTGACCAGATGGTACCATAAAAATTAGACTTGTTTATCTCCCTCCTAATTTTAACTGGAGACATATTTGGAATAATAACGGAATGGTACTTACTGAAGAAACAGATAAAATCTGTAAATATCCTAGAGAACCATCAATTTTCCTTTCTGTTAGAGCTCCGAGGGTTTTCATCTGCGTGAGTTCACAGTGAATTTCTCAATAGATCTCTTGAGATCCGGAGTTGCAGTCTTTAGTATCAGTCTGACACCAGTATTAGAACAAGGTCAGCGGTGCCAAATTTCTGCCTGACAAGCAGTGAATCGCTCAAACCAGAGAGAGTCAAATGTCGAGAGAGCCATCAGAGGTGAAATAAGACATAATGAATGGTTTGCTGGTAAGTCAAACACTGATGTTGCAGGAACTTAGGTAGGATTTATGGGATAGTTAAACAGTAGCCTCAGATCTCTCTCAGTCTACATTTTTAAAAACATTTTGACTTGGAAAAGGAATATAATATACATATAAAATCACCCCAACCTACATAATCTGATCCTCACCATTATTTTAATTTTTGCATAAAATGTCATAGTCATTATTAAACCACAATTCATAACATGGTTTGCCTAACGTTAAACATTTCTTTTTCTTTTTTCTTTACTAGTGTAGATAATGCTGCAATGAATGTCTTTCTGCCCATTTTTTTCTCTTTTGATTGTTTATTTGTAACAAGCTCTTAGATGTAGAATTTGAAGCATGAATAGCTATAAATATCTCTAACATTCTTAATTCCATAGTCTCATATTAGTGCCCAAAAGGTTTGTTCCCACTGAAAAGTGGTTCCAGTTAAGAATCAATGGGTCAATTTTATGATTATCTAGTAACATTGAATGTTATCATTTATTTTGATATTTTATATGGTCTAATTTTGCCTTAATTTGAATTCCTTCAAATACTGGTAAAAATGGGGAAAAAAGTGAGCTGTCTTTTCATTTTTTGAGAATATCTTTTTTTTAATAAAGAGTTCAACTTTTTATTAAGCATTGTAAAAATAATTTATGCAGAAGTCTAATGAAAGGAAGCAGAGAGTAGAAATATTTTAAGAAAAAAATATTTATATCAACAATTTCTAAAGCAATGCCAGTATACTAACTGAAGGAGGGTTTGGATATTGTGTGGATTGTGACTGTGTGTGATCTGCCAGGCTGTAAATGACCAGCTAGTCCTGGTTTGATCCTCACAACATGGACAGCAATGTTGATTGTAAGAGAATGATTGAAAAAATGACATATATAGTATTTTTACAACAAGAAATAGTTTTTGATAGAATATCTATTTTTACATACAAATTTTAATGGACATTTTGTATATCCTAATCATTTACTATAATATTAGTGGTACCATCTCACACAAAAAGCCATAAATTTAGCAGCTAGAGGTCCAGTTAAGAACAAAGGCTTTGGGTTCAAATATAACTGATCTTTACCAGCTCTATGACCTTGGGAAATTCACTTACCCTTTCTAAGTGTCAGTTTCCTTTTCTTTCAATTGGGGATTGTAATAGCACCAACCTTACCAAGTTATAGAGTATAATTGGTGTATACCCATCAAGCAGTAGGTACCCAATAAGTATCATAGATGATAAGTGTGGTCAAATTGGGCTTTATTCTTGTTCATATTTATACATATAAATGATTTTATCATTTTCTTTCCTTTTTTGATTGCTTAAATCAGGATCCTGCAAATTGTGGCCCACATTGGCCCATTGTCTGTCTTTGTAAATAAAGTTTTATTGGAATANCACCAACCTTACCAAGTTATATAGTATAATTGGTGTATACCCATCAAGCAGTAGGGACCCAATAAGTATCATAGATGATAACAGTGGTCAAATTGGGCTTTATTCTTGTTCATATTTATACATATAAATGATTTTATCATTTTATTTCCTTTTTTAATTGCTTAAATCAGGATCCTGCAAATTGTGGCCCACATTGGCCCATTGTCTGTCTTTGTAAATAAAGTTTTATTGGAATACATCCCGCCCATTCATGCACTGTGTGTTTTTACAGCTGCTCTAGAGCTGCAAGGGCAGAGGTGAGTAGTTGTGACAGAGACCATATGGCTCATAAAGCTGAAAATATTTACTAATTAGCCCTTTACTTGAACAGATTGTTGACCTCTGGCTTAAATTATAAAAGGAAAGTATGTTCTTATAAAACAATTCCAGCAATATGGAAGAATTTAACATAGCTCCTGCCTCTTCATCCTTTAAGATATTTTTCTTTGTAAAAAAAACCAAGTTCATATTTCTTTATAAATGAATTTTTTTTTCCTCTTAAAAAATCTGCTTCCTTTCGCTTTCTTGTTATTCCCTCTCTTGACCTCCAAAGTGGAAAAATGCCTTAGACCTCTCCTATGCCACTCTTTTTTTTCCTTCTGTGGACTGTACTATAAAGTCAACCCTGGTATGTGTGAGGAATTCCTTCCAGGATCTCCATTGGATACCCAAATCCACAGATGCTCAAATCCCTTATATAAAATGGGGTAGTATTTGCATGTAACCTACGCATATTCTCCCATAGACTTTAAATCATCTCTAGGTTACTTTTAATACCTAATACAATGTAAATGCTATGTTAATAGTTGTAAATACAATGTAAATGCCATGTAAATAGTTGCCGGTGCACTCCACATCCAAGGTTTTCTTTTTGGAACTTTTTGGATTTTTTTTTCTGAAAAAATTATCAATCTATGGTTGGTTGAATCCAGAAATACGGAACCCACGAATACAGAGGGCGGATTGTACCTTCACGGTATTGCTGCATCTGAGTTCCCCATTATTTTTATATGACTGTTCTAGATTGCGATCTCAAACATGACCAACACCCCCAGAAAGCTCCCTCATGGCCTCTTCCAGCCAATGTCTTCCCCAGAGGTAACCGCCATTCTGCCCCCCATGATCATGGGTAGGCTTTGCCTTCTTTTGAACTTCAAATAGATTGCGCAGTCATGTAACATATATTCATTTGTGTCTTTTGTGACATGGATCCATTTTACTGCCTGTACTGATAGCTTCCTGTTTTTTCATTGGAAAAGTGAAAGTGTTAGTCACTCAGTCATGTCTAATTCTTTGAGACCCCATGGACTGTAGCCCTCCAGGCTCCGCTGTCCATGGAATTCTCCTGGCAAGAATACTGTAATGGGTTGCCATTCCCTTCTCCAGGGGATCTTCCCGACCGAAGGCTCAAACCCTGGGTCTCCTTTACTGGGGCAGATTCTTCACCACCTGTGCCACCAGGGAAACCTATTTTTTCATTATTGCATGGTATTCCATTGTACAGATTTACTGCAGTTTATTTATACACTTGCTATTGATGGACACTTGTGTTATTTCTCATTTTTTGTCTGCTTTGAACACCCTTGCACATATTTTTGGTGCATGTCAGCACTTAATTGTTGAGGAATAACCAAGGAATAAGATTGCTTGACCATAGGGCATACATATACTCCAGCAGATATTTCCAGAGTTTTCAGAGAAAAAGTACAACCAGTTTACAGTCTCACCAGCAGTGCATGCAGCTCCTCTAATTTCTTTTTTGTTGTTCCCTAATTTTCCTAATTTAAATTTTGGTTTGTATTGGTGTATAAGAGATGTGGGTTTGATCCCTGAATCGGAAAGATCCCCTGGAGGAGGGCATGGAATCGGGAAGATCCCTGGGAGGGGGGCATGGCAGTATTCTTGCCTGGAGAATCCTATGGACAGAGGAGCCTGGCTAGCTATAGTCCACAGCGTCGGTCGCATAGGGTCGCAGAGTCAGGTGCGACTGCAGTGACTTAACACACACACAAGCATAGTTGATCTACAATGAACAGATTGTAGATTTGTTGGTTTCAGGTGTATGACAAAGTGGCTCAGTTATACATATACATATACTGATTCTTTTCCAGATTCTTTTCCCATATAGGTTATTATAGAATGTTGAGTAGAGCTCCCTATGCTATACCGTAAGTCCTTGTTGAGTATCTATTTTACATTTAGTTATGTGTCTATGTTAATCCCAGCCTCCTAGTTTATCCCCACCCCCCCGCCCACCGCCGCCTGGGCTCCC
>SJYW01016282.1:123028-147286 GCA_006410735.1 Raphicerus campestris | reverse complement strand
CAACAGTGGAGAGACCCAGAGTCCTTTCCCAGCTTCTTTATCCTGGCCCCAGCTGCATTGTTAGCAGAATGGGGAGAGAGGACCCTCACGTCTGCCCGTCTTGCTCCCGTGTTGGAATCTGAACCTGACTATTCCTCACCCCACACACTCTCCCAGGCATACCCGGCCGTGGGTCCACCCCCATCTGGCACTTCAGGCTTGGGATGCGGCCGAGGAAGCCAGAGGAGCGCTAAGCCCCTAACAGGGAGAGGAGGCTGCTGTCAACGTAGGTGGGCATGGCCCAGCCTCCGCATCACCCCACACCACTCTCCACAGAAAGAGAAGCCGTCTTCCTTCTTTAGTTGTGAATAGCTCTGTCTGCAGGCACAGGGTCCTTCCTCTAAGGGTCCCATTTCTCTCCTACTTGTCTTCTCTTTTCTCTTTCTTCCCTCTCTGCTCCCCCATTTTCTCTCCTCTTTTCTTTCCTTTTCACTCTCTCCTTTTCTCTCTCTCCTTTTCTTTCTCCTTCAACCCACAACTGAGTCTTGAGCACCTCCCCCCAACCAAGCTGTCTCTGCAATGTCCTGAACGTTGGGAAATGCAGGTAAAATGGACAATGGGGATGATCCCTTTGCTTCAGGGATCAAGATTTTATAGGCTCAGATAGCTCGTTGACAACACTTCGATAAAACAGGGAATGATGTCATATTACTTGCCAAAAGAGAGAAGATATTTCTTGGCACGGGTTTTGGGATTATTGCTATCTTTTTTTTTTCTACATTTGTAGACTTTTAAAACATAAGGATCTCTCTGTGATATTCAAAAGTCCTCACACACTTACATAGTGAGTCACTGTGTTTTGAGAACTATTGATTGAGAAAATGCGCAGTGTCAAAAAGATCCTGTGAATCCATTTAAGCCTACAAATGTGTACTCCTTTTAATTCATAACAACTTGACCATCTATTTGTGTGTGCGGCAAACTGGTGAAGCTGACTCCAGAAGAGCTTAGTTTACATAGGATTTCCTGGACTTATTGCAATTTTTCTGCTGTCTTACACCACAGATTTATATCTCACCAACTCCACTGGCTAATGGAAAATTGTGACCATCTATACTGTTTGACGCTTAATGGAGCTGCCCAGTCCTCTCTCTTCTTTTTCCTTTTTCGTCTTTGAAGACACAGGTTGGGCACCTGTGCACATAAAATTCCCCAGCTTCCAACTTGCACACTTGATCAGGTGGCCTATGAAATCCCAGCCAGATGGCGACAGGCAGCCATGAATTCTGCAAAACTCGAGCTCCATCCGCAGAGCAGAGACCTCAGTTGGAAGGTGGTAGTGAAACATTTATGCCAAAGACAGCCCGTCTCTGTCTCTAACTGGGTACATTTAAGCCTAGCCCTATTTTTATTTTGGTTTTGTGACTTCTCAGCATTATACAGAAATGGAATATTCTGACATTTAAATAAGGGAGATTTATCTTCCAAATTCAGTCTATTTGCGTTCAGAATCTTGTACTATTCCTCTCCTCCCCACAATGGTACTTTTTTTTTCCTCTCCAGCAAAATTGTTCAGTTTGGGGATCATGGGTACAGAAGTCCTAGGCTCTGGAATGCCATTATTTCCAGATCCAAGGTCATCTAGATTTCGATCAGATGAGTGTGGAATTATAAAGCCAAGGCCCCAGGGTCAGTGATCAGATGGTCTAGCTGCTCTCACTCTGTTCCAAAGCCACAGACCACCTCCCAGCTTGAACCAGCAGCTTCCTTCAAGGGCAACTGGTGAGGAGAGTACTTGGTCTCAACACTGCAGCAACCCCCACCAAGCCTTCTTCATCCCCTGAACCACAGTTCAGAGCTCATAGAGACCGAATCCATTCTCACTGAGGACATGAGCCTGCCGATGAGGATGCCCTAGATTTTCTACAAAGAAAGATGTTCTTTTGCCATTTCCAATTCCATTTGGGCTTCTGAGAAAGCCAAAGTGCCTGGTCCCTGGTCAAGACATGAAACAAGATGGAAACAGGGTCAGTTTCCCTCTTGATGTTCACAGCAAACCCTCCCTGGATCGACAGCAGCATCACCCCTGATGTCTTTAAGCTGTAGATGGAAGCTGTTTCTCTGCCGGGGACCACTGGATGCCATCGCTGTGATCTTTGATTGAAAATGACTTGCCCCAAGAGTCGGCCTTGACTTCTGGGTTTCAGAAACTATTCCTGAGCCCTCTGCCTAAGATTCCTTCCTCTCCCTGGCTCCAGCTGATCCTTAGATCAGAAGAACACAAGCTGCTGTAGGAGAGGAGCCTTGTGTCATCTACAGTGAACAGTTTCATGAACCACCTACTATGTGCCAAGCCCTGTGCCAGGGACTAGAGACACAGGAAGAATAAGACAAGATCTCCACCCTGAATAAACTCACCTCCCAATGGGGAGAACTTAGAAGCAAGTGGCAGTTATAGCCCAGTAGCTATTCTCTATTGACCATATCCAGGATGTCACGGAAGAAGAAACCATAGTCTCAAATGCATATCCCTGTGCGTTCAGG
The DNA here is from genome assembly GCA_006410735.1 of Raphicerus campestris. Lineage (NCBI taxonomy): Eukaryota > Metazoa > Chordata > Mammalia > Artiodactyla > Bovidae > Raphicerus > Raphicerus campestris. The sequence goes on along the minus strand of SJYW01016282.1, from coordinate 144,763 downwards.
GTAGGCTTCCTGAAGATGGAGACCTCTGAGCTGGATCCCTAAGACAGGCACTGCCACGTGTTCAGCACCGTGCATCTGGTAGATCCAAAGCACATTGTTAGGGGTAGTGGTGATACCAAAGACAGTTTACAATGGATCCTCATCAGCAGTTTCTTGCAAGTGGGTATCTCGCAGTCACCACGTAGCCTGGGAGCAGGAGAGTTTAGTCTCCATGGACTGCCTGCCCCTGAAACCAGGGCAGGCCTCTAACAGTGTTATATCACTGGGATAGAATTTACTGGTAACCTTCCCATAGTGCATGCTATAGCACTATTGTCCAAATTTGCTCAGATGGTAAAGAATCTTCCTGCAGTGTGGGAGACCTGGGTTCGATCCCTGAGTTGGGAAGATCCTCTGGAGAAGGGTATGGCAACCCACTCCAGTGTTCTTGCCTGGAGAATCCCCATGGACAGAGAAGCCGGCGGGCTACAGTCCATGGGGTTGCAAAGAGTTGGACATGACTGAGCAACTGAGCACAGCACAACACATACCTGTAACAGCCAGTCTTATATGTGGCTTCTGATCACATATGTGGTTTCTGACCCATGTTGCAAAAACATAGGCAGTAAGTGAAGAATCTTGGGTCCACCGAGCTTACAGCTGGTCTCATCCAGTGACCCCACTGTTTCCAGGACAGCCCAAACTCCTTATCTATCTGGCTCCTGCTTTCAAGAGCCTCCTTTGATGGTTTCTTTCTCCTTGCCAATTTTGAACTGTTCTCTGATTTCAAAACATGCCATGTTTCTCGCTGCCTCCAGCCCTATGCAAATTCAATCATCTCATTTTGCCATAATTACTGGTTTACATGACTGTCCCTCCCACAGGACTCAGAGCCAGTAGAGGCCAAAGATTGTGTGTTATTCGTCTCTGTGAGAATACAGAGATACCGACCTCGTGCTAAGCGCTTTAGAAACGTCCTTTTTCTCCAGTGGCCGAATGAGTGAGTGAATGAATGAGTGAGGGAGTAAGACACGACTCGGTGAGGTCCTCAGAGGCCCCCAAAGCATTCGCTTCCTTGACTGGAAATGAAACAGAACATCAGACCCAAAACTAAAACCACACGCTGTTTCTTTCCGTGCCATCACTGCCTAGGGTCAGGTGCTTTGGCCAGAAACGAAGGGAAAAAAAAAAACTATGTAGATGTGTGCCTCCGAGGGTATATGTGTGGGCTGATTTTAGAAGATGTACTTCAGCGAATCCTCGGGCCCTAGACAGAGCCTAAAGGGTATAGGTTCAAAATGGACTTTTTACAACTGACCTCGGGGGAGAAATGCTGAGGCTGCCTGAAGGCGAGTCACATTGCCTGCTGTGAAATCCTTTCCCGAAGCAATCCCCTTAGCACTCAGACAGCTTCGCTGGATAGAATGAAATCTAATCTGAAAGGCAACTGCAGTCCCTCTGGAAGCTCAGAGAATGAGTCTGAGGACAGAGAAGGAACTGATTTCTCTGACGTTGGACACAGCACGTTCTTACTGGAGGGCTTAGCCTTCCCTCTGGACATGTATCTGGGAATCGTGCTCTTGCTGCTGTTGCTCAGTTGCTCAGCCGTGTCCAACTCTTTGTGACCCCATGGACTGCAGCACGCCAGGCTTCCCTCTCCCTCACCATCTCCTGGAGTTTGCTCAGACTCATGTCCATTGACTACGTGATGCCATCCAACCATCTCATCTTCTGTCGTCCCCTTCTCCTGCCTTCAATCTTTCCCAGCATCGGGGTCTTTTTCAATGAGCTGGCTCTTCACATCAGGTGGCCAAAGTATTGGAGCTTCAGCATCGATCCTTCCAGTGAATATTCTGAGTTGATTTCCATTAGGATTGACTAGTGTGATCTCCTTGGAGCCCAATGGGCTCTCAAGAGTCTTGGAATCATAGACTCCAGAATTGGAAGGGCCCAGGGAGTGTTATGTGATCCAGCCCGCCCACCAGCTCCCTGGCTTCAGGCAGGAAATAACAGTGTCTCCAGCCGTGTGTTGATGTTGTTATTGTTCAGTCGCTCAGTCACGTCCTACTGTTTGCGACCCCATGAACTGCAGCACGCCAGGCCTCCCTGTCCCTCCCTGTCTCCCATAGTTTGCTCAGATTTAGGTCCATTGAGTCACTGATGCTAACCGTCTCATCCTCTGCTGCCCCTTTTGCCTTCAGTCTTTCCCAGCATTGGGTTATAGGTACTGAGTAATCAAGGTGTACTGCATGCANACTTACGTCCATTGAGTCACTGATGCTAACCATCTCATCCTCTGCTGCCCCTTTTGCCTTCAGTCTTTCCCAGCATTGGGTTATAGGTACTGAGTAATCAAGGTATACTGCATGCATGTATCCTCGCTTAATTCCAGTTGAACTCCTATAGGTAAATACTATCGTGCTGCCTTTGGTAGGTGCCAGAACTGCATTTCAGAGAGAATGAACAAGCCCCTTAACCTCTTTGTGCTTCATCTGTAAAATGGGTGTGATCCTGGCCCCAGCCACATTACGTGGCTATGTGGCTACCTGGGTTAATTTGTGAAAACCTTAGTATATGCCCTGAAACAGAACAGAATTTATGTAACGTTGTTAACTGAAAGACTAGAAAAATAGATCAGTGAATGGATGAGTGGATGCATAGATAAGCAGAGTAGCAGATCCAAGATCAATTGCGTAGTAAGTGTTGAAGATGAATTGATCATAGGCAGTCTGACCCTTGTCCTACCTCCTGTAACTGTCTAGACCTTACAGGGTGATTCAACACGTTCCCTAAACACTTCAGGGAAGGGGGAATCCCTTCTGTAGCTTATTTTAGGTTATTTTCTACCTGAAGCATTCTTTCTTGTAATTTGCTAGATGGTGTCTACTTGAGTTTTCATCTAATTCTCTTTTGCAAATCTGAAACCCCTGGCTTAGACTTTGTGAGGGGATGGATAATGTGAGAAGTCCCATGTTTGTGTGTGAGGCCTCACTGTCTACATCCTTTCTGTCCCTTTTGTCTGAGCAGCCCTGTACACTTCACATAGCCTCTTGCAATGGCATCATCTAAGAAGAAGATGGAAGAGGGTCTTAGACGCCACACGATGCAGCTCAATTGTTCTCACGTGGTCCCTTTTAGATTTTGCATCTTTATGGCTCCTGCCTTTTGAAGCCCCATCACTCTGCCTTTTAACTAGCAACTGTGGGAGAAAGCTGGAAGAGAGAAAGGGAGAGGAAAGAAAGAGGGAAGGGAGGAAGGAAGGGAGGAGGAAAGAAGGGAGGAAGGAAGAAGAGAAAGGGAAAAAGCTGTGATGTCCTGCTCTGTGATCAGGACGTCACAGCCTTCCTTATGGTGGGACAGAACTCAGAGTCCAGCAAAGGATGCATGCGGCTGGCAGTGCCATCTCCCCTGAAGCAAGAACATTGAAACCGGCATGACCTCCGTGACTACAGGGGCATTTTCAAGTGCATGTGAGCCTCCCATCACTGGATGTAGAAACAGAGAGGGAAAGAGAGAGCTTTCCATGTCATGGAGTGGGGAGCTGTGCTGTCGGTGGGGAGAGGATTTCAAGTTGCCCTGGCTGCAAACCCAAAGCTCTGCAACCTCCCTCTGCCACCAGGAGCTGTTACTTTTTNGGTGTCCTGCTCTGTGATCAAGACGTCACAGCCTTCCTTATGGTGGGACAGAACTCAGAGTCCGGCAGAGGATGCATGTGGCTGGCAGTGCCGTCTCCCCTGAAGCAAGAACATTGAAACTGGCACGACCTCCGTGCCTACAGGGGCATTTTCAAGTGCATGTGAGCCTCCCATCACTGGATGTAGAAACAGAGAGGGAAAGAGAGAGCTTTCCATGTCATGGAGTGGGGAGCTGTGCTGTCGGTGGGGAGAGGATTTCAAGTTGCCCTGGCTGCAAACCCAAAGCTCTGCAACCTCCCTCTGCCACCAGGAGCTGTTACTTTTTGTCTTCCAGCAAGAATAAGTCTGCTTCAGAAAAGGCATTTAATTGCCCCATTGACCAGCTCCACATCCTAAGATCACACTGACAAAGATTGTGGCCTCTTTGTAATGGGCTGAACTGACACGGGCTGAGCAACACAAGCTGCTTCCTGGTAGAGGAAAGAAAATGACATTTGAGCTTTTCCCTAGCAGAGGATGTACTCTCCAGCCTTTTACTCTCAAGCCCATTCCCTTTTGCTTCGTATTTCCTCTCTTTAAGTAAGTGTTCATTGCTCAGTCATGTCCGACTCTTCCTCTCTTTATGTGGCAGAGAAGCTCACCCAACAGATCTGACCTTTTTTTTTTTTTTTTCTTGCAATGCTGCCCAATTTAAGCCTGGAGATGGAAAGAGATAGAAAATATGGATGCAATGCTTACTACCTGCTGCAGGCATGAGAAATAATCAAAATCGTCAAACGTTGTTCCTGATCTCCCTCAAGGAGATGACAATATTGGAGAAAATTAAAAACGAAATTAGAAAGTATTTGAACTACAGTTCAGTGCACTAGTAGAAAAGGCCACAAGGCAGGAAATGAATGGCTAGAGAATGACTGGAACAAGTTGTAACTGGTGTTGAGAAATGTGTGTTTGCCCCCCTTTTGGGAGGTTTGTCTGGTTTACCAAGTTGACCTATTTTCAAAGAGAGGTGTTTGAGCAAAAGGCAGAGGGAAAATCTTTATATTTACATCCTGAAAGGAATCAAAATGATGTTCCTTCGACTGAGACTGACCCTGTTACAGACATTCTGTCTCTTTGTGTGCGTGCTAAGTCCCTTCAGTTGTGGCCGACTCTTTGCGACCCAATGGACTGTAGCCCACCAGGCTCCTCTGTCCATGGAGTTCTCCAGGCAAGAATACTGGAGAGGGTTGCCATGCCCTCCTCCAGGGGATCTTCCTGGCCCAGGAATCGAACCCGCATCTCTCGTGTTTACTGCCTTGGCAGGCGGGTTCTTTACCAAGAGTGCCACCTGGGTAAGCCCCTGTCTCTCTTTGAAAGTGAAAAGTAAGTGAAAGTGAAAGTCACTCAGTGATGTCTGACTCTTTGCGACCCTGTGTACTATACAGTCCATGGAATTCTCCAGGCCAGAATACTTGAGTGGGTAGCCTTTCCCTTCTCCAGGGGACCTTCCCAACCCAGGAATCAAACCCAGGTCTCCCGCATTGCAAGTGGATTCTTTACCAGCTGAACCACCAGGGAAGCCCAGGAATACTGGAGTGGGTAGCCTAGCCTTTCTCCAGCAGATCTTCCCGAACCAGGAATCAAATTGAGCTCTCCTGCACTGCAGGCAGATTCTTAGTTCTTCCCTGAGCTATCAGGGAAGCCTTGGGATAATACCAAAGGGAAGATATGCTGGGAATTTGACAAACTGTAATGGAAAGACCCATTTCTGAGTCCTCACAAACTCCAGTGGAAGGGAGAAAGTCAACAACACAGTATTTTTGGAAGGATGGCATTGGTGTTTTGGGGAGAGGAGGAAGCCACCAGGTAAATCTTGAAGCATACAGCAGGCAATGAATTTGGATGAGTCAATGGTGGTGCTGGGTGGATGGTGAGGTCATATTGCTGACTGTCCTATAACATTTGTGAGCACAGTACTGGAGACTGTTAGAGAGAAAGAGTTGAAATCAAGGTTTCCCTTCCCACTGCTTCCTGCATCACTGATCAACCAGCACCCTTCCTTGTGAGTGAAGAATTTACAATATAATATTTATTAGTACTTCCTAGTTTTCTCCCATAAACATGTATGCTTTTTAAAAAATCATGATTACAAAATTTATAGGGCTTCCCTGATTGCTCAGACAACAAAGAATCTGCCTGCAATGCAGGAGACACAGGTTACGACCCTGGGTCTGGAAGATTCCCCTTGAGAAGGACCCACTCCAGTATTCCTGGAGAATTCTGTGGACAGAGGAGCCCGGTGGGCTCCATGGGTTAGACACGACTGAGCAACTAACACTTTCACTTTCACAAAATTTATACATGCATATATGGTAGGATACAATGGAAACTTAACTGATGTGGGACCCCATCATGCTACAAACTGCATAAAAATGCAGCCTTATAGGCATGTACACACATACACATATGCAAGCCCACAATGCGCAGCCAAGGCCAAAAGGAAGAGAAATCCTTTGGTGCCAGAAACAGAGGGGAATGGGAATCCCCATGGTATGTTTCAGCTGTGGTGCCGACAAGGAGACAGGCAAGAGGGATGGGATCTGGGGCTTTAACATCCACAGGGGAGCCCTGAACTGTGCAAGGAGGTGATACCACGGCTTCAATCTGAGACTGTCAAGGAGTCTATGAAAAGGAGACTAGAAAAAACAATCCATCATAGCAAAGGAAGTACAAGGAGCTTAACATCTGTTTGAAGCTGAGAGATTAAAACTCAAATTAGTATGGAGGTTTAAATGTATGTTAAATGGTGGAGTAATATGGTCAGATTTCTTTCACACAAAGATGTAGAGAGCAAACGTACGGACGCCAAATGGGGAAAGGGGAGGGTGGATGAATTAGGAGATCAGGATTGACATGTATATACTATTGATACTAATGGGATTGACACGTATATACTATTGATACTATGTACTATTAGTGTTCAGTTGCTAATGGTGTCCGACTCTTTGCAGCCCCATGGACTGTAACACTCCAGGCTTCCCTGTCCTTCACTATCTCCCAGAGTTTGCTCAAACTCATGTCCATTGAGTCAGTGATGCCATCCAACCAACTCATCTTCTATCGTCCCCTTCTCCTCCTGCCCTCAATGTTTCCCAGCATCAGGAAAATAGATAACTAATGAGAGCCTACTGTCTAGCTTAGGGAACTCTCCTCAATGCTCTGTGATGACCTAAATGGGAAGAAAATCTAAGGAAGAGGGGATATATGTATACCTGCGGCTCATTCACGTTGCTGTGCAGCAGAAACAAACACAGCTTGTAAAGCAACTATACTCCAATAAAAGTTAAAAACTGGTACATTGAAAGCTGCTGGAACCACGGCAGGAGCAAACCCAGAGCCCCTCCATAAGGCCTTGTCTGTAACCCAGGTTGCTTGGGAGCCACGTGGGGTTTAGGGAGAGAACAACTTTGCTGAAGATGCACTCATAATCAAAAGTTACAAATGCCACAAGGAAGTAATCCACTATGAGAGTCAGCATGCATGGCAAACAGAACAGACCCCTGAAAATTCAGATGGCAGTGGTGGTTGTGGGGGGAAGCGGGGTATGAGGCTGAGAATAATCTGAAAGACTATAGGTTTGAAATTCCAAAATGTATAAAAGTTTTCAAAGTCATAACTGAAGAGTAGGGCATTAAGACAAAATGAACAGGCAGAATTTTAAAAGAACTAAATGAATGTCACAATTACAATAGATTAAAAATTGACACATAAAGTCAAATATTATCAATGAAGGAGTAAATGAACTGGAAAACAGATCTGTGGGAATCAGATAAATGCAAGACAGAACAGTGAAGGAGTGAAAAACATGAAAACAAAGTTAATAACCAAGAGGACAGAATGAGGACGTCTGGAATATTTTTAAACAGAATTCAAAATAGCTTAATAGGATTTTTTAAGGAGCTGTGTGGCATTTAGGGTCTTAGTTCCCTGCCTAGGGATTGAACCCATGTCCCCTGCATTGGGAGCATGGAGTCCCAAACACAGGACCACCAGGAAGTCCCCGTCTAGAGTATTTTAAACAAAATTTTCTAAGGATAAGATTATCATGTTAAGGATTTGCAAATTAAAACAATGTGCTACACACCTTATTGGAATGGTCAAAATCCAAAACAAAATCAGTGCTGGTGAGGATGTATTATATGAACAGGAGCCTCATTCATTGCTGGTGGGAGTGTGAAATGGTACAGTCATTTTTGAAAGACTGGCAGATTCCAAAAAGGCTAGATATAGTCTTACGATATAGTCACTGATAATGCCCTTAGGTATTTACCCAAATGAGTTGAAAACTTATATCCTGATAGAAACTTAAACATGAATGTTTCTGTTTCATTCATAAATGTCCAGACTTGGAAACAACCAAGATATCCTTCAGCGCATGCATGCATGCTCAGTCGCTTCAGTCGTGCCTGACTCTTTGCAACCCCATGCACTGTAGCCCACCAGGCTCCTCTGTTCATGAGATTTTCCAGGCAAGAAAATCTCATGGTGGGTTGCTGTTCCCTTCTCCAGGGGACCTTCCTCACCCAGGGATTGAACCGGCATCTCCTGGGTCTCCCGCATTGCAGGTGGATTCTTTAACCACTGAGCCACCTGGGAAGCCCCATATCCTTCAGTAGTTGACTAGATAAACAAACTATATGTCCTTGCGGTAGAATATGGCTTAGAGATAAAAAGAAGCGGTCTATAAACTGCTTCTTTCCGCATAGGGAAAGATATGGAGGAATTTCAACGCATCTTGTTAAGAGAAAGAAGCTTGTCTGAAAAGGCTGCACAGTATATGGTTCCAACTATACAATGTTCTGGAAAAGGCAAGACTATAGAAACAGAAGATCAGTGGTTGCCAGGGGGTGGAATGAAGGGTGACAGAGGATGAACAGTTGGATCACAGAGGATGTTTAAGGCAGTGAAACTGTTCTGTATGATACTGTCTTGGTGGATACATGATGTTAAGCATTGGCAAAACCCAGAGAATTGTACAGCACAAAGATTGAACCCTAACATAAACTATGTGAAGTGAAGTGAAGTGAAAGTTACCCAGTAGTGTCTGACTCTTTGTGACCCCATGGAATAGTCCATGGAGTTCTCCAGGCCAGAATACTGGAGCGGGTAGCCATTCCCTTCTCCTGGGGATTGTCCCAACCCAGGGATCGAACCCAGGTCTCTCACATTGCAGGTGGATTTGTTACCAGCTAAGCCACCGGAGGAGCCCAGGAATACTGAAGTGGGTAGCCTTTCCCTTCTCCAGGGGATCTTCCCAACCCAGGAATTGAACCAGGTCTCTTTAATTGCAGGTGGATTCTTTACCAGCCACTGAGCTACCCGGGTAGTCAATATAAACTGCAGACTTTAGTTCATGATAATGTATTTGGCTCATAAGTTATAAAAAATATATCACATCAATGCCAGATGTTAATAGGGGAAACCAAAAGGAATGGGAAAATAAAAGGTATGGGGATTCCAATTTCTGCTCAGCTTTTCTCTAAATTTAAAATAAAAAATAAAGTCTGTTAACTTTTAAAAAGGTGGGGAAAGTTAATAGTCAAAGCAATGATGGGTGAAATTCTTCCCAAATTAAAGTTATGAGTCATCAGACTGAAGAATCACTGAATCCAGAGCAGAGCAGATAAAATGTATCCACAGCTAGATCCACACAAAGACAGAATAAAATTCTCAAAAGCAATTAGAGAGAAAATATAGATTGCACAGAAAGTAATGATAAATACATGATGAGCTAACCTCNATAGAAACAGAAGATCAGTGGTTGCCAGGGGGTGGAATGAAGGGTGACAGAGGATGAACAGTTGGATCACAGAGGATGTTTAAGGCAGTGAAACTGTTCTGTATGATACTGTCTTGGTGGATACATGATGTTAAGCATTGGCAAAACCCAGAGAATTGTACAGCACAAAGATTGAACCCTAACATAAACTATGTGAAGTGAAGTGAAGTGAAAGTTACCCAGTAGTGTCTGACTCTTTGTGACCCCATGGAATAGTCCATGGAGTTCTCCAGGCCAGAATACTGGAGCGGGTAGCCATTCCCTTCTCCTGGGGATTGTCCCAACCCAGGGATCGAACCCAGGTCTCTCACATTGCAGGTGGATTTGTTACCAGCTAAGCCACCGGAGGAGCCCAGGAATACTGAAGTGGGTAGCCTTTCCCTTCTCCAGGGGATCTTCCCAACCCAGGAATTGAACCAGGTCTCTTTAATTGCAGGTGGATTCTTTACCAGCCACTGAGCTACCCGGGTAGTCAATATAAACTGCAGACTTTAGTTCATGATAATGTATTTGGCTCATAAGTTATAAAAAATATATCACATCAATGCCAGATGTTAATAGGGGAAACCAANCACATTGCAGGTGGATTTTTTACCAGCTGAGCCACCAGAGGAGCCCAGGAATACTGAAGTGGGTAGCCTTTCCCTCCTCCAGGGGATCTTCCCAACCCAGGAATTGAGCCAGGTCTCTTTAATTGCAGGTGGATTCTTTACCAGCCACTGAGCTACCTGGGTAGTCAATATAAACTACAGACTTTAGTTCATGATAATGTATTTGGCTCATAAGTTATAAAAAATATATCACATCAATGCCAGATGTTAATAGGGGAAACCAAAAGGAATGGGAAAATAAAAGGTATGGGGATTCCAATTTCTGCTCAGCTTTTCTCTAAATTTAAAATAAAAAATAAAGTCTGTTAACTTTTAAAAAGGTGGGGAAAGTTAATAGTCAAAGCAATGATGGGTGAAATTCTTCCCAAATTAAAGTTATGAGTCATCAGACTGAAGAATCACTGAATCCAGAGCAGAGCAGATAAAATGTATCCACAGCTAGATTCCACACAAAGACAGAATAAAATTCTCAAAAGCAATTAGAGAGAAAATATAGATTGCACAGAAAGTAATGATAAATACATGATGAGCTAACCTCTCAACAATTACAACCTAGGTCAGAAGGACACTTTATAACATCTCCAAAAGGTCTAAGAAAAATTAGTTGCACCTTCGGTTTCCCTGTTCAGGCAAGTGTTTCAGGAGTGAGAACAAACAGAAAGCAATATACACACATTTCATAAAACTTAAAGAGAGCAGTGTGAAGGCAATAATTATGATTAATCTCTTCAAAGAAAATCAGACATTTTGAGCATTTATTTTTCTCTGCAAGTGTTTTTTTTATTGAAGTATAGTTGATTTACAATGTTATATTAAAATGTACAAATAGCGATTCAATATTTTTATAGATTATATTCCACTTAAAGTTATTACAAAATAATGGCTACATTCCCCTGTGCTGTACAATATATCCTTGTTGTGGACCTATTTTATACATAGGCATGTGTATTTCTTAATCCTATACTTCTATCTTTTATATCTTAGAGATCACATGTATATACAATATTAGTCGTACTCTTCACTTAACACTCTAGGCATCTTTTTTGATTTTCACTGTTTTTGAAAGATAACTTTTAAAGGCCTGAATCATAGTCTAAGCACCATGGTTTAGTGAATTGCTAGACAGTTAGTATAATTACTAGACATTTAGACCAGAGAATTTCCTCCTAAATGGCAACCAGATAAAATACACATGAAAGAGAGACAAAATAATGCTTTTTTTTCCCATTGAAAACCCCACCTGCTTATTTAGTTGCCTGCCAAAGTGAGGAAGTATTTAGCTTGCAAGGGGCCATTTAGAAGCGATTGAGTTGTTTCTTTGCAAGGAACACTCTGTGCCCTAACTGCATTGCTTGAGGTGACTTTTTGGAATAATCTTTGATGCTCTAAACAAAGAAATGACTAGTGTATACTTCTTGTACAAACGTGTACCAGGCTTTGTGCTGGGTGCTTCCTGGACAACAACCCTTGCAGGCTACTATTTAGGAGAACTTACCATGAGCCAGGCACTACATTTAAGAATTTTGCATATGTGAGCTCTTTGATCTTCTCTAGAACCGGAGGGAGTATGCACTATTATTCTACCCATTTCATGGATAGGATCACTGTGGCTCTGAGGTAACACAGCTAGTCAGTGATGGAGTCATAACAAGAATGCAAGTCTTCCCACTGCCGCCTACTGTCAGCTTATCCCATGTCCTGTTCTAGGCTTGGGTGGATGGTGGGGATGGGGATACAGAAAAGCTGGGTGCTGTGTGCTTAGTCACTCAGTCGTGTCTGACTCTTTGCAACCCCGTGGACTGTAGCCCACCAGTCTCCTCCATACATGGGATTTTCCAGGCAAGAATACTGGAGTGGGTTGCCATGCCCTCCTCTAGGGGATCTTCCCAATCCAGGGATTGAACCCAGGTTTCCTGCATTACAGGTGGATTCTTTATTGTCTGAGCCACCAGGGAAGCCCAAAGCAGGGTGGGAAGAACATTATAATAATGACCAAAAAGAGAGAGAAAGAGATTCAGGGACTATGCCAAATTCTCTAGACAGGATCTCAGTTCATCCTCCTGCAACCGTGTTACGTAGGCGTTGCCATCATTATCTTCAGCTGACTGGGGAGTGAACGCAGGGCTCAGTCCCTCCCCTTGAGGTTGTGCAGCTGTAAGTCACACGTGTCTGCCCCAAGCGCAGGGGTATCCATCCCATGGTGCGGGCCCTGCTCCTCACTGCCTGTGGCTCTTGTCTTCTGTCCAGGGGAGATGGAGGAGCTAGAGACGCTGTGGCTCACGGGGATCTGCCACAACGAGAAGAACGAGGTGATGAGCAGCCAGCTGGACATCGACAACATGGCGGGTGTGTTCTACATGCTGGCAGCCGCTATGGCGCTCAGCCTCATCACCTTCATCTGGGAGCATCTCTTCTACTGGAAGCTGCGCTTCTGCTTCACAGGCGTCTGCTCCGACCGGCCGGGCCTGCTCTTCTCCATCAGCAGGGTCAGTATCCCTGATGGCTTCTTCTCTCTGCAGCAGGCAGGCCCAGAAAAGCACGGGGGCTCCCAGGATGCTTTGGGACCCCTGGGCAGGGGCTGGGGGGGTTGTCTGCACACCCTCCTTTCACTCACCTACCCTTCTTGGATGTGTGGAAAGGGCACTGGGTTCTGTGTTCATGAGCCAGACGACTGTGCAAGCCAGAAATGGAAGGTGAATGAATAAGGCAGGCCAGGCCTGAGAAAAATAGCACAAATGGAATGAAAAATAGCAGCTGAGCCTGGGTGTCAAGGAGAGAGAGCAATAGTGACTGTGGTAAAATATGACAGTGTGTCAAATCCAAAGGAGATGATCATTCTCTGCTCTTGCTGAGGATGGTCTTAGCGGAAGGCAAGGCCAATTTTCAGTTTTTATAGGAGGAAATGGCCATCTGATTATACAGGAAAACTTTCCATTTGTATTTAAAATTTTTTGGTTGTGCTGTGAGCCAGGCAGGATCTTATTTCCCCAACCAGGGATCAAACCCATGGCCCCTGCAACAGAAGTGGGGGATCTTTACCACTGGATGACCAGGGATGTCCCTCAATTTTTAAATGCTAGTAACTAATTCCATTGAAAACTATAAAAAACACCAAAACACATAGGCTAAGCACAACCAGTCTGCAGCTACCCTGACGGGCACTCAGATATGCTCTAGGACGTTATTAAAATTCCTATGCAGCATGTTACAACATTTGCATGCCTTCAAAGAGATCACATGTGACCAAACAGAATCACGATGCAACACCATGTGTGTACACAGATAACAAGCCACAGGAACATGTATGATGCAACAGAGCCTTGAAGGACCACAAGAAAACACACACACTTCAAACAGAAAACAAAATACACATTCAGCCCGACATGAACAGCAGCACAGAGTACGCATGCCGTAGCCAGTGCACTCACGTGCAAGCTGCAGAAATCTCCTTTCGTGCTGCACAGCATGGCACGTCTGTGTGGCCATACACAGGTACACATGGTGAGATGCGTCCATCACAGTGACAGTCATGGAAAGTGCTTCTATCGGGGGGGACACATTTATTTCCCAGGCACCATGGAAGGACTTTATACTCTTCATCTCATTTAACCTACAAACCACTTCTATGAGGTCGGTACTGATATGGTCCTAGAGTTGGGGAAACTCACAGTTATAAGGTTAGAGGAATTACCCATCACTGCTCAGCCTTGCTGGAGCCAGGATCTGACTCTCGGTGGTGTAGTAACAGCCTGAGCCCACAGTCTTACCCAAGCAACAGACATCAAATACAAGCAAAATAAGAGATTTGATGCAAATCATGCTACACATATATATGCACACAACTGAACGATGTTTACCTGTTCAACACAAGCTAGTCGCTTACTTGCCTCAGATAAAAGCATATACATATATTGTTTACTGATCTTCCAGCACAGTATAGGGGCTTCCCTTGTGGCTCAGATAGTAAAGAACTTGCCTGCCATGTAGGAGGCCCAGGTTCAATTCTTGGGTCAGGACGATCCCCTGGAGAAGGAAATGGCAACCCACTCCAGTATTCTTGCCTAAAGAATGCCATGGACGGAGGAGCCTGGTAGGCTACCTTCCATGGGGTCGCAGAGTTAGACGCAACTGACACAAACACTTTCACTTTACATACATACATATTGTTCACTGATCTTCCAATGCAGTATAATATTATCTTTCTTTCTGATAATCAATGTCATCTGTCTATCCATCCATCCATCCATCTATCCATCCATTCATTCATTTATCCATCTATCCATCCATCTATTTATCTACCTATTTCTCTCATTCACTCACCTTGGAATTTGTTTTACTCTGAAAGAATTGGACAAATTAAGGTTTGAAACATGGTGAAAAATATGTAGTTAGAAGCATCTAGTTTTAGATGCTAATGTTTATTGGGAAAACAAAATAATCATTTAAAGCGGAATTTATGTGTTCTTGGGGTTTGGTGGTTTTAAGAGATCCAGAAGGTACACACAGGCTTAGTCAGGAGGATTTATTTTCTCCATTCAGTGGCAACTAAACTTGAGTTCTATGCAAATACATATTTCCTAATTAGCTTGACGGCATCTAAACACACAGATTGTTTAAAAATAACAATGTGCATGCATGTAGCTAGGTATTAAGCCAACTTTAAGCTAATTCCCTCTGCCAATTACTGAAGGCTTTCCATATCTAAATGATTCTGGGATTGCTATGAGCAAATGCACACAATTGCCTTTACTTGTAAATCCTGCTTGTTTTTGAAAGAGTGCTCCTTCTGTCCGAGATACCATTAAGGAAGCCAAGTGAGGATTGTTATTCTGAGAAATAAACTAAACCCCTCACTCCTACCGTTCCAAGCCTCTTGAGGGACAGGCATGAAGGGGAACTCAATGCAGCATTGAGTGTTGTGTTGTGTCTGTGACAAGCCAGGACCTGAACTTCCATCTCCCCCTCCCTCATGGAGAGGGGACCTCATGTCCCACGGGACACAAACCTGAGATGCCTGCCCTTTTGCAATGGCCAAGAGCAGAGGCCAGAACTCAGAGTCATTTATTTTACATTAGAACCAAGCTTCTCCCATAGCTGTGACTTTTGTCCATTATGACTTACAAAAAAGGCATCTTCTTTCCTGTGGGATGCTTTTAACTTTTGTTTCCTCTCCAAGACACTGTCCCTTTCATTATAAAAAAAAAATATTCACTGTCATCAGCAAAGAGAACCGCTTCAGTTATCTCCTGAGATGTGAGGAATGGGAGACATAGCAAAGCCAGAGATAAAGGAGGTGGAAACCATGACATCCTTCCAGAGAACTCAGAGGAGAGCCTGAGGCAGCTTCTAGCTGACCTGCAGTGGGGACGACAGAAGTGGTAAACCACCTTAGCTGGGGCTTCCCGGTGGCTCAGTGGTAAAGAATCCATCTGCCAATGCAGGAGGTGCAGGAGATGTAGGTTTGATCCCTGGGTCGGAAAGATGCTCTGGAGGAGGAAATGGCAACCCACTGTAGTATTCTTGCCTGGAGAATTCCATGGACAGAGGAGCCTCATGTGGCTACAGTTCATGGGGTCACAAAAGAATCAGACACAGCTTAGCAAATAACAATCATCTTGGGCTATTCCGGCTGCTCTAGCAAATTACCACATGCTGGGTGCTTCATCAACAATAAAAACATGACACCCACAGTTCTAGAAGCTGGAAATCCAAGATCAGGGTGTCAGCATGGTGGGGTGAGGGCCTTCTTCTATGTTGCAGATGTCCCCTTGTGCTAAAGGAATGAAGGGGCTCTGTGAGTCTCTTTTATAAGAAGTGCTCCTGCCAAAGGCTCCACCTTGGACCTCATGATCTAAGCACCCACCTACTATTAATACATCACCTTTGGGAGCTGGGATCTCAATACATGAGTTGGAAGGCTAGGGGGACACAAATAAGCAGAGGATACCAGAAACTTTAGGCATCAGGCCCAGGTGCCAAGGAACCAAGGAGGACAGTCGTGCTCAGGCCCCACTGAGAATGCTCTGAGTGGTCAAGGTCCTCTGGGAGTTGGAGGATGGACAGAGCCAGTTGTCTGGAATAGCATGTTGAGCTTGCAGTGCTCCATTCATCTGTACCCATGTTGGGGCCAAGAGGTCATATGGCTTACACAAGCCATAAAAGGTAGCTGGAGTCGGAATACTAGAGAGGAGGAAAGGGAGACCTCTGCAGGGAAGAAAGAAACCCCAGCCCCAGCCCAGGGATTTGCCTTCCAAGGTAGGGTTTGGGCAGCATATGGAATCAGAAAGCCATGATGACTTCCCAGAGCTAATGTGCAGTAGTAAAGGGTAGTACCCATTTCCTACGGCTCTGATCATAGGGCCACTGTGTGAGAGGACAGAGGGGAGGGGTGACAAGCAGGAGGGGCACAACAAGGATGATGGAGCAGCTCACTCACTCGCATTCCCAGAGCCCATCCAAGTGAGGAGCTCTGCATGCATTGTCAGATCTTGCCCTGACATCCACCTTAAAGAGTTTGATTCCCATTTTACAGATGTGGGACTTGAGGAGCAAAAAGATGTAGTGACTTAGTCAAGGTCACNTGGAAGGTGAATGAATAAGGCAGGCCAGGCCTGAGAAAAATAGCACAAATGGAATGAAAAATAGCAGCTGAGCCTGGGTGTCAAGGAGAGAGAGCAATAGTGACTGTGGTAAAATATGACAGTGTGTCAAATCCAAAGGAGATGATCATTCTCTGCTCTTGCTGAGGATGGTCTTAGCGGAAGGCAAGGCCAATTTTCAGTTTTTATAGGAGGAAATGGCCATCTGATTATACAGGAAAACTTTCCATTTGTATTTAAAATTTTTTGGTTGTGCTGTGAGCCAGGCAGGATTTTATTTCCCCAACCAAGGATCAAACCCATGGTCCCTGCAACAGAAGTGGGGAATCTTTACCACTGGATGACCAGGGATGTCCCTCAATTTTTAAATGCTAGTAACTAATTCCATTGAAAACTATAAAAAACACCAAAACACATAGGCTAAGCACAACCAGTCTGCAGCTACCCTGACGGGCACTCAGATATGCTCTAGGACGTTATTAAAATTCCTATGCAGCATGTTACAACATTTGCATGCCTTCAAAGAGATCACATGTGACCAAACAGAATCACGATGCAACACCATGTGTGTACACAGATAACAAGCCACAGGAACATGTATGATGCAACAGAGCCTTGAAGGACCACAAGAAAACACACACACTTCAAACAGAAAACAAAATACACATTCAGCCCGACATGAACAGCAGCACAGAGTACGCATGCCGTAGCCAGTGCACTCACGTGCAAGCTGCAGAAATCTCCTTTCGTGCTGCACAGCATGGCACGTCTGTGTGGCCATACACAGGTACACATGGTGAGATGCGTCCATCACAGTGACAGTCATGGAAAGTGCTTCTATCGGGGGGGACACATTTATTTCCCAGGCACCATGGAAGGACTTTATACTCTTCATCTCATTTAACCTACAAACCACTTCTATGAGGTCGGTACTGATATGGTCCTAGAGTTGGGGAAACTCACAGTTATAAGGTTAGAGGAATTACCCATCACTGCTCAGCCTTGCTGGAGCCAGGATCTGACTCTCGGTGGTGTAGTAACAGCCTGAGCCCACAGTCTTACCCAAGCAACAGACATCAAATACAAGCAAAATAAGAGATTTGATGCAAATCATGCTACACATATATATGCACACAACTGAACGATGTTTACCTGTTCAACACAAGCTAGTCGCTTACTTGCCTCAGATAAAAGCATATACATATATTGTTTACTGATCTTCCAGCACAGTATAGGGGCTTCCCTTGTGGCTCAGATAGTAAAGAACTTGCCTGCCATGTAGGAGGCCCAGGTTCAATTCTTGGGTCAGGACGATCCCCTGGAGAAGGAAATGGCAACCCACTCCAGTATTCTTGCCTAAAGAATGCCATGGACGGAGGAGCCTGGTAGGCTACCTTCCATGGGGTCGCAGAGTTAGACGCAACTGACACAAACACTTTCACTTTACATACATACATATTGTTCACTGATCTTCCAATGCAGTATAATATTATCTTTCTTTCTGATAATCAATGTCATCTGTCTATCCATCCATCCATCCATCTATCCATCCATTCATTCATTTATCCATCTATCCATCCATCTATTTATCTACCTATTTCTCTCATTCACTCACCTTGGAATTTGTTTTACTCTGAAAGAATTGGACAAATTAAGGTTTGAAACATGGTGAAAAATATGTAGTTAGAAGCATCTAGTTTTAGATGCTAATGTTTATTGGGAAAACAAAATAATCATTTAAAGCGGAATTTATGTGTTCTTGGGGTTTGGTGGTTTTAAGAGATCCAGAAGGTACACACAGGCTTAGTCAGGAGGATTTATTTTCTCCATTCAGTGGCAACTAAACTTGAGTTCTATGCAAATACATATTTCCTAATTAGCTTGACGGCATCTAAACACACAGATTGTTTAAAAATAACAATGTGCATGCATGTAGCTAGGTATTAAGCCAACTTTAAGCTAATTCCCTCTGCCAATTACTGAAGGCTTTCCATATCTAAATGATTCTGGGATTGCCATGAGCAAATGCACACAATTGCCTTTACTTGTAAATCCTGCTTGTTTTTGAAAGAGTGCTCCTTCTGTCCGAGATACCATTAAGGAAGCCAAGTGAGGATTGTTATTCTGAGAAATAAACTAAACCCCTCACTCCTACCGTTCCAAGCCTCTTGAGGGACAGGCATGAAGGGGAACTCAATGCAGCATTGAGTGTTGTGTTGTGTCTGTGACAAGCCAGGACCTGAACTTCCATCTCCCCCTCCCTCATGGAGAGGGGACCTCATGTCCCACGGGACACAAACCTGAGATGCCTGCCCTTTTGCAATGGCCAAGAGCAGAGGCCAGAACTCAGAGTCATTTATTTTACATTAGAACCAAGCTTCTCCCATAGCTGTGACTTTTGTCCATTATGACTTACAAAAAAGGCATCTTCTTTCCTGTGGGATGCTTTTAACTTTTGTTTCCTCTCCAAGACACTGTCCCTTTCATTATAAAAAAAAAATATTCACTGTCATCAGCAAAGAGAACCGCTTCAGTTATCTCCTGAGATGTGAGGAATGGGAGACATAGCAAAGCCAGAGATAAAGGAGGTGGAAACCATGACATCCTTCCAGAGAACTCAGAGGAGAGCCTGAGGCAGCTTCTAGCTGACCTGCAGTGGGGACGACAGAAGTGGTAAACCACCTTAGCTGGGGCTTCCCGGTGGCTCAGTGGTAAAGAATCCATCTGCCAATGCAGGAGGTGCAGGAGATGTAGGTTTGATCCCTGGGTCGGAAAGATGCTCTGGAGGAGGAAATGGCAACCCACTGTAGTATTCTTGCCTGGAGAATTCCATGGACAGAGGAGCCTCATGTGGCTACAGTTCATGGGGTCACAAAAGAATCAGACACAGCTTAGCAAATAACAATCATCTTGGGCTATTCCGGCTGCTCTAACAAATTACCACATGCTGGGTGCTTCATCAACAATAAAAACATGACACCCACAGTTCTAGAAGCTGGAAATCCAAGATCAGGGTGTCAGCATGGTGGGGTGAGGGCCTTCTTCTATGTTGCAGATGTCCCCTTGTGCTAAAGGAATGAAGGGGCTCTGTGAGTCTCTTTTATAAGAAGTGCTCCTGCCAAAGGCTCCACCTTGGACCTCATGACCTAAGCACCCACCTACTATTAATACATCACCTTTGGGAGCTGGGATCTCAATACATGAGTTGGAAGGCTAGGGGGACACAAATAAGCAGAGGATACCAGAAACTTTAGGCATCAGGCCCAGGTGCCAAGGAACCAAGGAGGACAGTCGTGCTCAGGCCCCACTGAGAATGCTCTGAGTGGTCAAGGTCCTCTGGGAGTTGGAGGATGGACAGAGCCAGTTGTCTGGAATAGCATGTTGAGCTTGCAGTGCTCCATTCATCTGTACCCATGTTGGGGCCAAGAGGTCATATGGCTTACACAAGCCATAAAAGGTAGCTGGAGTCGGAATACTAGAGAGGAGGAAAGGGAGACCTCTGCAGGGAAGAAAGAAACCCCAGCCCCAGCCCAGGGATTTGCCTTCCAAGGTAGGGTTTGGGCAGCATATGGAATCAGAAAGCCATGATGACTTCCCAGAGCTAATGTGCAGTAGTAAAGGGTAGTACCCATTTCCTACGGCTCTGATCATAGGGCCACTGTGTGAGAGGACAGAGGGGAGGGGTGACAAGCAGGAGGGGCACAACAAGGATGATGGAGCAGCTCACTCACTCGCATTCCCAGAGCCCATCCAAGTGAGGATCTCTGCATGCATTGTCAGATCTTGCCCTGACATCCACCTTAAAGAGTTTGATTCCCATTTTACAGATGTGGGACTTGAGGAGCAAAAAGATGTAGTGACTTAGTCAAGGTCACAGAGCTAAGAACGGATGACTCTGGGGCTCATTTCCAGTGGGCTTCTGGCTTCTGACTCTTCCCACCCTTCTGTAATACACATTCCCACCTACCCATCAGCCCATCTGGAAGATGGGTCAACTCAGTTGGAGAACCCCCACCAACCCAACCTGGGGTATAGGCTCCCATTATGTTGACTCCTTCCCAAGGCTTTGCCAGGCAGATCTGTGCCTGGGAACTGCCTTAGCTGTGTCCAGTGAGCCCCAGGGGAAACCAAGGATGAGAAAAAGCAGTCAGCTGCCATCCTCCCAGCTCTTGAAACATAACTCAGCTCCCCAGCCACTTCTGAGGGCCTCTTGCAAATACGGAGACAACGAGATCATCTCAACAGGCGGGAGCACACCACTCTGATGGGGGAGGTTGGAGGCGAGTTCTCAAAATCTCTAAAAGGAAGACAGAAGCTCATTAAAATAAAATTGCAATGTTAGAAAAACATGTAAAAGCTAATGTTCTCACAGTGCTAACAACAGGAAGAAAAGGCTCTGATCTTGGCTGATTCAGATATGTAGGAGACACGCTGATTTTCACCCAATATAGCAGGGTCCCTCTAGGTTAGTGTATGAGACTATTACATCACCGAATTGGTCAGGGAAAGCTTAAGTTAGCATACAAGATTCAAAAGCCCTGCTCTATGTGAAATGCAGTTTGTACATTTTGATATCCAGCAGCCTCAGAAACAAAAAGGAGACGCTGCCTCCTGGCAGGGAAAGAGACCACTCAGGGCCTAGAAAAGGAGATGAGAGGAAAGGCTGGAGATGAGAGGAAAGGCTGTAGGAAGGTGAGAAGGACCGTCACCTTGTCTTGGGCAGCCTTCATCTTGCAGCCTGGGGTGGAGAGGTCAGAGGAAGAGATGCTCAAACACACAACTGTAGGCTTTGCTGTTTACTCTTCCTTAACACAGTGGAGACTGTCTCTAGAAAACAAGAAAGATGCAGGAGGGCAAACAGTGGTGGCTGTCACAGTTACATGAGCATCCCTATGGGTTCTGAGTGTTCCTACCGTGGGGATCAATAGGGCCGCTGTCATCAGAGTCCACACTTCTCACACTTCCTTCCCACGTGTTTACCCCAGAGTCAGCAGCAGCTTCTGCATCCCTTTCATAACCCCCTTCTTGGGCCAGACCCCTGTCAGTCTTGGGAGAACCAGGTCAAACCCCTAAAGCCTGGACCTGATTGTTCC
>SJYW01016282.1:94617-121736 GCA_006410735.1 Raphicerus campestris | reverse complement strand
AAAAAAAAAATATTCACTGTCATCAGCAAAGAGAACCGCTTCAGTTATCTCCTGAGATGTGAGGAATGGGAGACATAGCAAAGCCAGAGATAAAGGAGGTGGAAACCATGACATCCTTCCAGAGAACTCAGAGGAGAGCCTGAGGCAGCTTCTAGCTGACCTGCAGTGGGGACGACAGAAGTGGTAAACCACCTTAGCTGGGGCTTCCCGGTGGCTCAGTGGTAAAGAATCCATCTGCCAATGCAGGAGGTGCAGGAGATGTAGGTTTGATCCCTGGGTCGGAAAGATGCTCTGGAGGAGGAAATGGCAACCCACTGTAGTATTCTTGCCTGGAGAATTCCATGGACAGAGGAGCCTCATGTGGCTACAGTTCATGGGGTCACAAAAGAATCAGACACAGCTTAGCAAATAACAATCATCTTGGGCTATTCCGGCTGCTCTAACAAATTACCACATGCTGGGTGCTTCATCAACAATAAAAACATGACACCCACAGTTCTAGAAGCTGGAAATCCAAGATCAGGGTGTCAGCATGGTGGGGTGAGGGCCTTCTTCTATGTTGCAGATGTCCCCTTGTGCTAAAGGAATGAAGGGGCTCTGTGAGTCTCTTTTATAAGAAGTGCTCCTGCCAAAGGCTCCACCTTGGACCTCATGATCTAAGCACCCACCTACTATTAATACATCACCTTTGGGAGCTGGGATCTCAATACATGAGTTGGAAGGCTAGGGGGACACAAATAAGCAGAGGATACCAGAAACTTTAGGCATCAGGCCCAGGTGCCAAGGAACCAAGGAGGACAGTCGTGCTCAGGCCCCACTGAGAATGCTCTGAGTGGTCAAGGTCCTCTGGGAGTTGGAGGATGGACAGAGCCAGTTGTCTGGAATAGCATGTTGAGCTTGCAGTGCTCCATTCATCTGTACCCATGTTGGGGCCAAGAGGTCATATGGCTTACACAAGCCATAAAAGGTAGCTGGAGTCGGAATACTAGAGAGGAGGAAAGGGAGACCTCTGCAGGGAAGAAAGAAACCCCAGCCCCAGCCCAGGGATTTGCCTTCCAAGGTAGGGTTTGGGCAGCATATGGAATCAGAAAGCCATGATGACTTCCCAGAGCTAATGTGCAGTAGTAAAGGGTAGTACCCATTTCCTACGGCTCTGATCATAGGGCCACTGTGTGAGAGGACAGAGGGGAGGGGTGACAAGCAGGAGGGGCACAACAAGGATGATGGAGCAGCTCACTCACTCGCATTCCCAGAGCCCATCCAAGTGAGGATCTCTGCATGCATTGTCAGATCTTGCCCTGACATCCACCTTAAAGAGTTTGATTCCCATTTTACAGATGTGGGACTTGAGGAGCAAAAAGATGTAGTGACTTAGTCAAGGTCACAGAGCTAAGAACGGATGACTCTGGGGCTCATTTCCAGTGGGCTTCTGGCTTCTGACTCTTCCCACCCTTCTGTAATACACATTCCCACCTACCCATCAGCCCATCTGGAAGATGGGTCAACTCAGTTGGAGAACCCCCACCAACCCAACCTGGGGTATAGGCTCCCATTATGTTGACTCCTTCCCAAGGCTTTGCCAGGCAGATCTGTGCCTGGGAACTGCCTTAGCTGTGTCCAGTGAGCCCCAGGGGAAACCAAGGATGAGAAAAAGCAGTCAGCTGCCATCCTCCCAGCTCTTGAAATATAACTCAGCTCCCCAGCCACTTCTGAGGGCCTCTTGCAAATACGGAGACAACGAGATCATCTCAACAGGCGGGAGCACACCACTCTGATGGGGGAGGTTGGAGGCGAGTTCTCAAAATCTCTAAAAGGAAGACAGAAGCTCATTAAAATAAAATTGCAATGTTAGAAAAACATGTAAAAGCTAATGTTCTCACAGTGCTAACAACAGGAAGAAAAGGCTCTGATCTTGGCTGATTCAGATATGTAGGAGACACGCTGATTTTCACCCAATATAGCAGGGTCCCTCTAGGTTAGTGTATGAGACTATTACATCACCGAATTGGTCAGGGAAAGCTTAAGTTAGCATACAAGATTCAAAAGCCCTGCTCTATGTGAAATGCAGTTTGTACATTTTGATATCCAGCAGCCTCAGAAACAAAAAGGAGACGCTGCCTCCTGGCAGGGAAAGAGACCACTCAGGGCCTAGAAAAGGAGATGAGAGGAAAGGCTGGAGATGAGAGGAAAGGCTGTAGGAAGGTGAGAAGGACCGTCACCTTGTCTTGGGCAGCCTTCATCTTGCAGCCTGGGGTGGAGAGGTCAGAGGAAGAGATGCTCAAACACACAACTGTAGGCTTTGCTGTTTACTCTTCCTTAACACAGTGGAGACTGTCTCTAGAAAACAAGAAAGATGCAGGAGGGCAAACAGTGGTGGCTGTCACAGTTACATGAGCATCCCTATGGGTTCTGAGTGTTCCTACCGTGGGGATCAATAGGGCCGCTGTCATCAGAGTCCACACTTCTCACACTTCCTTCCCACGCGTTTACCCCAGAGTCAGCAGCAGCTTCTGCATCCCTTTCATAACCCCCTTCTTGGGCCAGACCCCTGTCAGTCTTGGGAGAACCAGGTCAAACCCCTAAAGCCTGGACCTGATTGTTCCNTTCTCAAAATCTCTAAAAGGAAGACAGAAGCTCATTAAAATAAAATTGCAATGTTAGAAAAACATGTAAAAGCTAATGTTCTCACAGTGCTAACAACAGGAAGAAAAGGCTCTGATCTTGGCTGATTCAGATATGTAGGAGACACGCTGATTTTCACCCAATATAGCAGGGTCCCTCTAGGTTAGTGTATGAGACTATTACATCACCGAATTGGTCAGGGAAAGCTTAAGTTAGCATACAAGATTCAAAAGCCCTGCTCTATGTGAAATGCAGTTTGTACATTTTGATATCCAGCAGCCTCAGAAACAAAAAGGAGACGCTGCCTCCTGGCAGGGAAAGAGACCACTCAGGGCCTAGAAAAGGAGATGAGAGGAAAGGCTGGAGATGAGAGGAAAGGCTGTAGGAAGGTGAGAAGGACCGTCACCTTGTCTTGGGCAGCCTTCATCTTGCAGCCTGGGGTGGAGAGGTCAGAGGAAGAGATGCTCAAACACACAACTGTAGGCTTTGCTGTTTACTCTTCCTTAACACAGTGGAGACTGTCTCTAGAAAACAAGAAAGATGCAGGAGGGCAAACAGTGGTGGCTGTCACAGTTACATGAGCATCCCTATGGGTTCTGAGTGTTCCTACCGTGGGGATCAATAGGGCCGCTGTCATCAGAGTCCACACTTCTCACACTTCCTTCCCACGCGTTTACCCCAGAGTCAGCAGCAGCTTCTGCATCCCTTTCATAACCCCCTTCTTGGGCCAGACCCCTGTCAGTCTTGGGAGAACCAGGTCAAACCCCTAAAGCCTGGACCTGATTGTTCCATTTAGGTTGTTGATGTTCAGTCACTAAGTCGTGTCTGACTCTTTGTGACCCCATGGATTCTAGCCCCCCAGACTCTTCTGTCCATGGGATTTCTCAGTCAAGGATACTGGAGTGAGTTGCCATTTCCTACCACAGGGGATCTTCCCAACCCAAGGATCAAACCTACATCTCCTGCATTGCAGGCAGATTCTTACTACTGTGCCACCTGGGAAGCCCAGTTGTATGAGGATTAGATATTTTTTCCTCAAATTCCATGTATGACTATTGGCAAAAGTGTCATATAATCTTGATAATCTAAGTAAATCACAATCAAACAAGAGAGACAAGGGAAGTCTGATGCTCTGCCACTGGTCTCATACACTTAAGAACATTATCAGGATTCAGATTGCATTTTAGTGTTTCTCCAGGGCACCTATGTCTCTCCTTTGCAGATAGAGTTCAGGTGTGACATGGTTTCATGTCCCAATGCTGCTAATGGTGTTTTCCATTCCTCCCCACAGGGCATCTATAGCTGCATTCACGGAGTGCACATTGAAGAAAAGAAGAAGTCTCCGGACTTCAACCTGACCGGATCCCAGAGCAACATGTTAAAACTCCTTCGATCCGCCAAAAACATTTCCAACTTGTCCAACATGAACTCCTCAAGGATGGATTCCCCCAAGAGAGCTGCGGACTTCATCCAAAGAGGCTCCCTCATCATGGACATGGTTTCAGATAAGGGCAACCTGGTCTACTCAGACAACCGGTCCTTCCAGGGGAAGGACAGCATCTTCGGAGACAACATGAATGAACTCCAGACCTTCGTGGCCAACAGGCACAAGGATAACCTCAACAACTATGTGTTCCAGGGCCAGCATCCTCTGACTCTCAACGAGTCCAACCCCAACACAGTGGAGGTAGCCGTCAGCACAGAGTCCAAAGGGAATTCCCGGTCCCGGCAGCTTTGGAAGAAATCAATGGAGTCACTCCGCCAAGACTCCCTGACCCAGAACCCCATCTCCCAGAGGGATGAGGGGCCCGTGGAGAATAGGACCCACTCCCTGAAGAGTCCTCGGTACCTTCCTGAAGAGGTGGCCCACTCGGACGTCTCTGAAACGTCCAGCCGGGCCGCGTGCCACCGGGAGCCCGACAACAATAAGAACCACAAGGCCAAGGACAACTTCAAGAGGTCCATGGCCTCCAAGTACACCAAGGACTGCAGCGAGGCAGAGCGCTCCTATCTGAAAACCAAAGCGAGCTCCCCCAGGGACAAGATCTACACCATCGATGGCGAGAAGGAGCCCAGTTTCCACCTCGACCCGCCCTCATTCGCAGAAAGCATGGCCCTCCCCGAGAACATGGACTTCCCCGACCCCTACCAGGAGCGCAGCGAGAGCTTCCGCAAGGGGGATTCCACGCTGCCCCTCAACCGGAACACCTTGCATGATGAGGATGTGCTCCCCAACAATGAGCCGTACAAACTCTACTCCAAGCACTTCAGCCTGAAAGACAAGAGCTCCCCGCACAGCGAGGGCAGCGACCGGTACCGCCAGAACTCCACGCACTGCCGGAGCTGCCTGTCCAACCTGCCCACCTACGCGGGTCACTTCACCGTGCGCTCCCCCTTCAAGTGCGACGCCTGCCTGCGGATGGGGAACCTCTACGACATCGACGAGGACCAGATGCTTCAGGAGACAGGGAACCCCGCCGCCCAGGAGGAGGTCTACCAGCAGGACTGGGCCCCAAACAGCGCCCTCCAACTCCAAAAGAACAAGCTGAGGATCAGCCGGCAGCACTCCTACGATAACATCCTCGACAAACCCAGGGAGGTGGACCCTAGCAGGCCCTCCCGGAGCATCAGCCTCAAGGACCGCGAACGGCTCCTGGAGGGAAACCTGTATGGGAGTCTCTTTAGCGTCCCCTCCAGCAAACTTGCGGGGAACAAGGGTTCCCTTTTCCCCCAGGGCCTGGAGGTCGGCAAGCGGAGCAAG
The DNA here is from genome assembly GCA_006410735.1 of Raphicerus campestris. Lineage (NCBI taxonomy): Eukaryota > Metazoa > Chordata > Mammalia > Artiodactyla > Bovidae > Raphicerus > Raphicerus campestris. The sequence goes on along the minus strand of SJYW01016282.1, from coordinate 116,353 downwards.
TCCCTCTTGCCGGACCACACCTCCGAGAACCCTTTCCTCCACTCCTACGGGGATGACCAACGCTTAGTGATCGGCAGGTGCCCCTCGGACCCTTACAAACACTCCCTGCCGTCTCAGGCTGCGAACGACGGCTATCTCCGCTCGTCCTTGAGGTCGACGGCGTCATACTGTTCCAGGGACAGTAGAGGCCATAGCGACGTGTATATTTCAGAGCATGTTATGCCTTATGCTGCAAATAAGAATAATATGTACTCTGCCCCCAGGGTTTTAAACTCCTGCAGCAATAGACGTGTGTACAAGAAAATGCCTAGTATCGAATCTGATGTTTAAAACCTTCCATTAATGTTTATATCTATAGGGAAACATACCTAATGGCCAATGTCCGGATGGGTAAATGGTGGATGCCCCAATAGTGCCCTGACCAGAGGAAGAGGATTTAGGAAGGTATTTTTCAGTTGGTTCTTTTGCACATGGCTCCAAGCCGTAGTCTTCCACTCAAGGAATCTTGTGAGGTGTGTGCTGAGCACACCAGAGCCCAGATAGGTGAGTCCTTAACCAAAAACCAATCCACACCAGGGCGAGTCTCCTGGACATGCCCCCCAGGTATGTCGCAATAACGATGCATCGGATGCCAGTAGTCATGTGATGATTTCCTATATTCCAAATTCCATTAAGACCAGCCCACCCTGTAATTTCCTCATCAGAAATGCCTCACGGTTCCTCTGATACAGAATAAGCAATATGGTATGCATGTAAACCTGTCACAAAATAAAACAAGAATGCATCCGCACTGTAGCGAGACAGAGTGTGCCAGAGATTAGGAAGTTTGGCTTTCTAAGCGGTTCAGCTTTATTGCTCTGCCTCCCATGATGGCCCCAGCCCAACCCCAGAACTCCAGGCTCCCCCAAAGGATAGCAAACTCGCGTGTTCATGGTTCACTCTGCTAGCTTCCTCGTAGTCCATTTCCAAGACACATGGAGTAAAAGGCCCAGGAGGACCCTCAGGCAGAGAGCAACAAGAGTCTCTTTGGATGTCCGTTTGTGTATTTCACAGACACTGTCTCACCCTTGGCTTCGGTGGTGTTTCTCAGAGCTGCACAGACTCACACATATGTGTCTTCGATACCGTAAGTGTGGATCCTCCGTCTATGATGCAGCGGCCCTTATAGTTGATCCCGAAGACTCCTGTGTACGTAAGTTTGCATTTCCCCCTCCTCTGGTGATGACTCAGGGTTGTATAGTATCTGTTCCTCTCCTCCTCCCTCCAGGAACCTTTACTCATTCAGTCCCCCGAATGGCATTTAATTGTGTGTTGCTATGCCCAGCATGGTGAATGTGGGGGCACGTGCCAGCGGCCACATGTGTGCTGTGATCTCTAAGAAGTAAAATGCCATCTGTCTTGCTAAAGGCCAGTGTGGCTGTAGGGTGATCTTCCTTAACCTGTTCTGAAATTCGGCGGGATGCACATCCCCACTCCAGCCTCCTTAAATCAACAGCCTTCAAAACANCAAATGGCATTTAATTGTGTGTTGCTATGCCCAGCATGGTGAATGTGGGGGCACGTGCCAGTGGCCACATGTGTGCTGTGATCTCTAAGAAGTAAAATGCCATCTGTCTTGCTAAAGGCCAGTGTGGCTGTAGGGCGATCTTCCTTAACCTGTTCTGAAATTCGGCGGGATGCACATCCCCACTCCAGCCTCCTTAAATCAACAGCCTTCAAAACAGGAGAGACACTCATGTATCTACCCTGAGCATCCTCCCAATTGTGGATAATCTTTAGTGGGACGAGTGATTCCGCTCTTCTGAAATAGTTGCTCTGTTGAAAGCCAACTGCCTCACCAGCACCAACAGAACTCGCAAAATTCCTCGAGGCATTTGTCATTTCCGAGTCACTTCCATCATTCCCTTCTCACTCGCCTCAAACCTGTGCAAAAATGATAGGAAATGATACTCATTTTTGTCCACTGTGGGGCAAGGCTGGGGAATCTTGACACACGAGAAGCTCTCAGCACAGCACCCTGTGCATTCAATGTGCCCCTGCAAATGACAAGCAAGTTGTTATATTACAACACTTCACCCAAACAGAATTTTCTAGTTTAAAAATTAAACACGATTAAACATGATAAAAACCACAAACAACATTCATTACATATTTTATACATTTCAAATCTAGTAATTAGTGTGTTTTAAATACATGAATATGCCTGAGATGTTTGGGCTAAGTAGCCACCTGATTTGCATAGTCGCTGGATCTGTGTTGGTGTCCTATTACAGAAGCCCTAGGCTAATGCAAACTAGCTGGACCTTTCCCCAGCTTCCTCCTGCATTTTGCCCTGGGCTCTTGGAGGAGGGGGCAGAATGACAGCTTGAAAAGTTAGTGTCTTAGAGTCCTGTCGTGTTCTGTCTTGTAGGCAGTGATTTCTTGTGAGTGGGCAGGTGCTGGGAATAATTCTCTTAGGGCTTGAGAAATCATTGAATGGCTCCATCTTTGAGTTAGGACACCTGATCTACCATATTCCTATAATGATGAAAAGTGGTTGCTGAGAAGTTCAAGGTCAGTGGGAGAGAGGCAGAGGGAGCCAGTGAAAGTCTTTGAGGTGGACAGGCAGAAGGGGCTGACAAGATACTGAAGATGAATTCACTTGAATGTTGCATTTCATTGCTTGGATGTTGCACCTTTGCTTCTCCAGCAAGGGAGAAGCCTAGATTAAAGAACCCGGAATAGCCCTCCAATCTCTACTCTCACGCACACCTGTGATTGTATCATCTTTTACCATCTTCTGCCTTTGCCCTTCCACTGCTTTCCAGACCTGCATGCCCCCAGCCAGGATCACCTCCATTTCCTCACAAGAGTGTCATGTCTTGACACAAAATGAATTGAAGTCTCCCAGAAGATAGCCGTGGTATATCACCAATCTAAAGAGGCTGTCTGTCTTTCTCCAGTGTCTCCTCAAAAACAAGGAGCTGCCAAAGGTGGCAGAGATCTCTAGGGAGAATGAAAATTGCATTTGGAATGACCCCATAGATCAAAAAGCCTTCTTCTAATAACAACATTAGCTCTGCTGTTAACTCCATACCTCTCTGGATATAGAAACTAAATATATGGCTTTGGGAAGAATCGACAGCAATATAGCCCCAAAAAGAGAAAAAACTATACTCTTCCTCTAATAGTGAAAGAGTTTTTTTAAAAAAAGAAGTAGCTAGAGTCGGATGCTAGGAGAAGGCAATGGCACCCCACTCCAGTACTCTTGCCTGGAAAATCCCATGGACGGAGGAGCCTGGTAGGCTGCAGTCCATGGGGTCGCTAAGAGTCGGACACGACTGAGCGACTTCACTTTGACTTTTCACTTTCATTCATTGGAGAAGGAAATGGCAACCCACTCCAGTGTTCTTGCCTAGAGAATCCCAGGGATGGGGGAGCCCGGTGGGCTACCGTCTATGGGGTCGCACAGAGTCGTACTCGACTGAAGCAACTTAGCAGCAGCAGAGTTGGATGCTATGTAGTAAATACATCATTTCCTTTCTCCATAGATTCACTGACACCGAATAGTGATGATCCCAAACATAAGACAACCGACTTTGATTGATGGTCGTTTTCCAGTTGAAAGATAGTGATGTCAGGCTATTAGAAGGCCATCCAATTCTTTCAGTTCTTTGGGGAAAGAGTAGCAGGAGTATAACATCCAGAGGTAAATCACACCTTCAGGACAGGAGGTGATAAGAATTACAGGGAATGCCCTGAACTATGGGTCCATTACGGAAGATTCCTCAGACAAATCCCAACTCTGAGGCCTTAGATTTGTTGATGCGGAGGATCCAGGATCTCTGACCTCAAAGGCGTGCCTGAGTTTCATCTGACTCAAAGTTGGAGCCGGTGTCCGTCGTGATGCTGCATTAACTCTTAATGGTTTTCTCCACTTGAGAAGGACCCAGATAGGTTAGAGTGCACATGTGCAACCAACTTAAAATTTTCTGTGTAAGAGGAGAGTCTTCTGGGATGCAGGGTCTACTGGGCAACCTTTGGGCTTCTGGAAAATTGTTTCCATTATCCTTAGACCTGCAGGTTCCTAGGCCATCCCAGGTTTTAGTGCTCTGAAGGGCGAGATGTCAATGGGTCTGCTTCTCTGCCAATGAGGCTTCCATGAGAGGCATGAGTTTACAATCGTCCTAATCATTACGCTTGTGGCCTTTGCAAATCACTTTGCATTCTTTTAGTCAGCTCTGTCTCATGGCCTGTACCTGGTTTTCTCTTCCCTGTTTGGTGCCTGAGAAGTGTTTGTACTTAGGTTTTCTGACAAAAGCATTAAAATTCATCCTTTGCAGCAAACTCAGTCAAATCAATTCACACTTATTTTCAGGGGAGAAAAAATAAAATTACACCTTGTTTACAAATGAAATAGTTTCACTTAAATGGGACTCCAGCCAAGGCAGTTAATTAGTCAAAAGACTCACAGCAGCCATGTGTTCATACATTGTCTATTCTATTTGATATGTCTACCACTGATGTGTATTTAATATTCTGCATCTTTCTCAGGAAATGACAAATGCCCCAAATTCTTTGCAAATGGAATTGCTAATGAAAAATAAAACAAAAAGTTGGTGTTAATTAAATGGTAATTAAAAATTTATCTCCTTTAAACCTAAAAGAGTCTAGCCTTAATAATCAGTTGTCATATAAATCAGTACCTTGCACTGAAATCCTTTGTGGGGTTTAAGACCTAAATAAATACTAAGTTGAGAAACCTAAATATCTTTCAGAAGAGCTGAATATATTCGTTAACTTTATGCAAACCCTATACTGTTTCTTTGTGTAGAGCTGTTGTTTCTGAATTCTTCAAAGGGGAACATGAATTGCTTCTGAAATGGTGCCTGTTTGTATGAAGCGCAGCTACAACAGACATAATTGGACTTCAAGGGGAAAACCAACAACAACAAAAAACTCCCCAAACTTAACAGGTGAAAGCTAAACTCAGTGGTTGGTATTTAATATGAGTTCAAGGCAATTTGCATTCCAAAAGCAGTGTTTATTTTCCCTTGAGACAAATAAGACCTTTCCAGTGTTTAATGAAAGGTTACCTGGAGTTTTGACTTGAAAAGTTCCCCCAGTATGCAGTTGCCCTTTCAACCCCTTTACATTGTTGTATGTTCCTATCTAATTGTATCAGATGAGGTCAACTTGGCCCTTGATAGGGATCAGAGATGTCCAAATGCACTTATCCTATGAATATCAATGCTCGGGTACACATGTATATAATATACATGCTTGTTTTCTACAATTTACACGTACGTGTATTATCCAAATAAAGTTGTATATAATGTAAAGTTTATGTTAAAATTTAAATGATGATAAGGATATTAACACATGGAAAACCCATTCTGGTTATTGATGAGATGATATTTCTGTAAAGAGGGCACTATTTTTTTTTTTAATAATCTTAGTTCTAGGGAGGATAACAGAACCCAAGTGGCATTTGTGTGTTGGAGTTCTTGGCCTCTTATATTAAAAAATATCTGGGATGTAGTCTGTTCACTGTTACTTTAGAAGACAGTGCTGATACGGACATGCACTTGTTTCTGCAAACCCACTGAAGGGCGCATTTCCTGTTTGCCCACCCATACTCTTTCTGTGCCCGTAAATACTCAGTATAGTATCAGCTAACAGTGTCTGCCCACAAGGGTCTTAAAAAAGCAGAACTCATAGAACTACACCAAGATCTGGGGCAAGAAGGAAGGAGATGGGAAAATTAAGAGAAAATGAAGTTGCAAAGGGGCAGCAGTCATCTGTTTGAGACTGTCAAATTGACAGGGTCAGAGTCAGGTCTAGAACCCAAGAGGTCCTGGTCCAAGTCCTAGCTTGGTTCCCCTTTCCAGGTATCTCATTCCTAGGCTTCTCTCAAGAGTGTTCCCCTGAACACCTCTAGGATCAGTGCCAGAAAACCTCACAGAACTGGCCTGGCTGTCTTTGCCTCTTGCCTTATACAGACCCATGCACCCTTCTTTGAATTTGATTTTCCTTTAAGGTCCCCCAAAACCCCTTGCCTTGGAGTCCCAGAGAAGAGAAATCTCTTTCCAGGGACTTATTCCTGGGAAGAGTGGATAATGGAATATAGTTTAAAATCTCAAACCAAAGATGAAATCTGGCAGTAATCGTTGAGATTATATTGTTGCATTTCTCGTTAGCCAAGGATGAACAAAGGACCTTGATTAGCTGGTGGAAGCTGACTAAGTATCCACTCTCCTTTTAGGGCCAATTTGGGATGAAGGAGGGCAGAGAGAATAGAAAGTACAGTTTCATCCCATAAGCACCCTCTAGAACTTCAGTGCCCTAGGACGAAAGACAAGCAAGAACACAGACCAAATGAAAAAACGAAATGATGAAGTTTTCATCAGGAGATAAAAATATATGTGATTCCATGATCAAACAAAACAGGTAATCCCTTCCCTAGACTTACTTCCAAGTAACTTTAGAGAATATAGTTGTTCCTGGAGATACCCGTCCATGATGGCACTCAGGACACCTAGGAGCATTGATCAGGTAAACAGACTCGCCCTTCTCTGATTTTGCACAGGCAGGCTTGGATCTGGGTCCTCTCAGTTCTCCAGTCCTTGCCGCATCATGCCTCCTTCCACCTCTGCTTTATGACATGTGCTTTAAGAAAATGTTGGGGGGAAAATATCCTCAAAGGATTGGGAAATAGACCATGATGTAAAAAGACTATTTCCTGAAAGCTTTTGTGTTTGGTTTGGTTTTTGACTTGTGAAGAGTACTTTGGATAGTTCAGGGTAAAAAATGTTTCAGGGAGGAAAGTAGAGAGAATTCCTGTGGAGTCCCAAGTGCCTCTGTGTTGTGGCTAGCCAAAAAGAACGCGTCAGGTGCCTGGAAAGAAAAGGGGACGATGAGACAGCAAAAGGAATTAAGGTGTATTTCAGAAAGATGGTGGGGTGGAGAAGGGGCTTATTTTTTTCTCTTTCCATCCTGTTCTGTGCATTTCTGAAACACTGGGGTCTCTGTTCATCCCAAGAACGTGCCTTGGTTCAGCACCTGAGTTTGGAAATATCAAAATGTATCTATATTGTGTGTAGACTGTATTCTGGGTACATCCTAGAATGTGATCCTCAAAATAGCCTGGGAATGTAAGTAGGATTGCTCTCCTTTTACAGATAAGAAAACTGATGCAGGTTGGTTTCAGCCTCATTCAGACACAAGAATCTGCTAATAAATGTGTATTATTAGGGATAGTCTTAAAGTGCCTGATCTTCTCCAGGGGAGGGGGTCAGAATAGAGGTCTGGAAAAGAGATGTGTTGTTTTGAGGTCCCTGGGGCTCTGTCTTGAGTTTCCGCTTCTGTGGTGAGGAAGGTGATGAGTGTCTGTTTTGGGGTGTGTTGAGAACTCCCAGGATCCCCTCTCTGTTCATTGGCCCCTCCTGAGACTTCAACGCTATCTGTGTCTCTCCCCTGTATGCTTGCACTCAGCACTTACTTTTTTGGTTCCTGGGGAGTTATTTTCTCTACTTAGCATGTGCCTAATATTAAATATCCCCTTCCTAATATCTCTTCTTTTACTTAGTAGACATCAGGGATAATTCCATTAACATATGCAAATAAAGTTCTCACATGTGTGCAGGCACACATGCTCACGCGTGTGCACACACACACACACACACACACACACACACACACACTGCCTTGTGGCCCCATTAAAGCCTTCCTACGCATGGCGGCCCATTTTCAGAAAGAGGATACTGCTTGCAAGTGACTGTGCCTTCTGGTGATTGTCTTTGCCAAGCAGACAGAACAGAGTTTGGAAGTATGATAGGGAATAAGAAATAGAGTTTGTGCATAAGTGACCAGGAGCTTTGGTAATCAGTATGGCTGAGGGCCAGCTATTAAGATTTTATTCCCCTGGTCACTGACTTTAAGATAACTGTTGAACCACTGCAATGTTTGTTTGGTTTGTCTCATTAAAGAATGTCGCACCAGAATATTCCCACCAGGCTTTCTAGGAGTCTGAAAAGATGTAGGGCATAATGCATTGTGTAGGCAATGACCCATGAAGCCTTTCTTGAACCCCCTCTCCCATGTTCTAAGCCATACCCCTCTCTCCTGGCATTTATATTTACTGCGAGGTGGGGCACAGTAGAACCATTTTATAGAAAAGCAAACTGAGTGGTTTGAAGGAATGTCTATCTGGGGGATTCTGTGACTCAGTCCCTCTAGAGGGTCAATTAACCTAAGGTTAAATGACCTTAACCTTAAGGTTGTCCTAGCCCCTGAGAAATTCTCTATCCCTTTACATATTTCAAGTTGGCAGTAAAAAGTCTCTGAAGACAGAAAGGTTATTGTTACTTAATAGTTATTTGAAATCCTGTTGTTGCGTCTACAAATGCATGACAACATTNTTTAGGGCCAATTTGGGATGAAGGAGGGCAGAGAGAATAGAAAGTACAGTTTCATCCCATAAGCACCCTCTAGAACTTCAGTGCCCTAGGATGAAAGACAAGCAAGAACACAGACCAAATGAAAAAACGAAATGATGAAGTTTTCATCAGGAGATAAAAATATATGTGATTCCATGATCAAACAAAACAGGTAATCCCTTCCCTAGACTTACTTCCAAGTAACTTTAGAGAATATAGTTGTTCCTGGAGATACCCGTCCATGATGGCACTCAGGACACCTAGGAGCATTGATCAGGTAAACAGACTCGCCCTTCTCTGATTTTGCACAGGCAGGCTTGGATCTGGGTCCTCTCAGTTCTCCAGTCCTTGCCGCATCATGCCTCCTTCCACCTCTGCTTTATGACATGTGCTTTAAGAAAATGTTGGGGGGAAAATATCCTCAAAGGATTGGGAAATAGACCATGATGTAAAAAGACTATTTCCTGAAAGCTTTTGTGTTTGGTTTGGTTTTTGACTTGTGAAGAGTACTTTGGATAGTTCAGGGTAAAAAATGTTTCAGGGAGGAAAGTAGAGAGAATTCCTGTGGAGTCCCAAGTGCCTCTGTGTTGTGGCTAGCCAAAAAGAACGCGTCAGGTGCCTGGAAAGAAAAGGGGACGATGAGACAGCAAAAGGAATTAAGGTGTATTTCAGAAAGATGGTGGGGTGGAGAAGGGGCTTATTTTTTTCTCTTTCCATCCTGTTCTGTGCATTTCTGAAACACTGGGGTCTCTGTTCATCCCAAGAACGTGCCTTGGTTCAGCACCTGAGTTTGGAAATATCAAAATGTATCTATATTGTGTGTAGACTGTATTCTGGGTACATCCTAGAATGTGATCCTCAAAATAGCCTGGGAATGTAAGTAGGATTGCTCTCCTTTTACAGATAAGAAAACTGATGCAGGTTGGTTTCAGCCTCATTCAGACACAAGAATCTGCTAATAAATGTGTATTATTAGGGATAGTCTTAAAGTGCCTGATCTTCTCCAGGGGAGGGGGTCAGAATAGAGGTCTGGAAAAGAGATGTGTTGTTTTGAGGTCCCTGGGGCTCTGTCTTGAGTTTCCGCTTCTGTGGTGAGGAAGGTGATGAGTGTCTGTTTTGGGGTGTGTTGAGAACTCCCAGGATCCCCTCTCTGTTCATTGGCCCCTCCTGAGACTTCAACGCTATCTGTGTCTCTCCCCTGTATGCTTGCACTCAGCACTTACTTTTTTGGTTCCTGGGGAGTTATTTTCTCTACTTAGCATGTGCCTAATATTAAATATCCCCTTCCTAATATCTCTTCTTTTACTTAGTAGACATCAGGGATAATTCCATTAACATATGCAAATAAAGTTCTCACATGTGTGCAGGCACACATGCTCACGCGTGTGCACACACACACACACACACACACACACACACACACACTGCCTTGTGGCCCCATTAAAGCCTTCCTACGCATGGCGGCCCATTTTCAGAAAGAGGATACTGCTTGCAAGTGACTGTGCCTTCTGGTGATTGTCTTTGCCAAGCAGACAGAACAGAGTTTGGAAGTATGATAGGGAATAAGAAATAGAGTTTGTGCATAAGTGACCAGGAGCTTTGGTAATCAGTATGGCTGAGGGCCAGCTATTAAGATTTTATTCCCCTGGTCACTGACTTTAAGATAACTGTTGAACCACTGCAATGTTTGTTTGGTTTGTCTCATTAAAGAATGTCGCACCAGAATATTCCCACCAGGCTTTCTAGGAGTCTGAAAAGATGTAGGGCATAATGCATTGTGTAGGCAATGACCCATGAAGCCTTTCTTGAACCCCCTCTCCCACGTTCTAAGCCATACCCCTCTCTCCTGGCATTTATATTTACTGCGAGGTGGGGCACAGTAGAACCATTTTATAGAAAAGCAAACTGAGTGGTTTGAAGGAATGTCTATCTGGGGGATTCTGTGACTCAGTCCCTCTAGAGGGTCAATTAACCTAAGGTTAAATGACCTTAACCTTAAGGTTGTCCTAGCCCCTGAGAAATTCTCTATCCCTTTACATATTTCAAGTTGGCAGTAAAAAGTCTCTGAAGACAGAAAGGTTATTGTTACTTAATAGTTATTTGAAATCCTGTTGTTGCGTCTACAAATGCATGACAACATTTTCCCAGAGATGCTGAGCTTTGCGTAAACTAGAACACTCAAAAGAACAGTTTGGCCAGTGGTATCTCTTCACTGGGGCTGTATTTCAAAGCACACAACTCTGTAGGGAGCAGGAAACAAACTGTTGAAAATGGAGTCGTTTCTCAGATTAACTTCCTCCAATGAGGTATCAGCAGTACGTAGAAGCAAACAAGACAAAACCAAGGTCATCGCCCATAAATCCCTCTTATATACCACATGTGTGAAACAATGAGTTTGCATCCCAGTAATTCTGAGAACATTCCTCATTAGCCATAACCCTTGGTCATAACCTCCTCCAGTTAATTCTCTCTCACACCTTTGGGAAGGATTTAGGTTGAGCCTTCAAAAGGATATTAATATAACACGTAGCCAATACCACAGCTGCCTTTTAAATTAATAAGGTTAATTGTTCTCCAGCAAACATAAGTTTGTCTTTGGCATTTTAAATGCTTCTCATTGATCTGACATTTTGCTGTTTCAAGCTTTTAAAAGGGCTCAAATCAAAGACTATTGATAGCTGAGCAAATAGTGAAGGTCCAGAAATATAAAAAACATTGTTGGCTTTTCCATGATGAACAGTCATAAGCTTTTGAATTCGACTGAGGTTTCTACATTAGCCATCTAAGATTTATTGAATTATTTCTGTTCTCAGTTAAGCTAATTTGAATAAATGAACTGTATTGACTTTTTTAAACCTATTTTATTTTTTTAGAAAATCTTTAGTTTATTAGGTTTGTAGACACAGTTCTGGGGCCATGACCATTAAGTAAATGTTCCTGGGCAGAAATTTATTAAAAAGATTCAGATGACTATTTGGGATCATATTCAGTTGATTATCTTTGAAAATCTTGATGGCTTTGGGAAGATGAATATAGCACTCCTGACATTTATGTTTCTTAAATTTTTTCCCTGGGAAAGAATGTCAATTGTTTATTTTTTTCAAATAAGAGATAAGGTTAGAAGAATATTTTCATAGAAAATTCAGTAAACTACTCAAAAAACTAATTACATGACTAGATATGGGTCAGATGCCTTCCAAGCCTGAGGGTCCCCAAAGATTTCTTTTATCAGTTGTTTTTAACTCTGAATCTTAATCTTATTCATTCCCTTGCTAAAACAAATTTAAAAGCATACACTTTCCAAATTATTTAGTTGGGATAAGTCAGTGTAGTTTATCACAATAGAATGTCTGTGTGTATGTTTATGTATAGTCTATATATTTCAAGCTAGATATTCAGAAAGAATTAGGTGAGTTAATCGGTGGCTTGAATAAGAAGATCATAATCATCATAAATAATGGCCTTCTCAGACAGAAAAAGAGGGTAAACTATCCATCTTTCACTTGTGTTCTAAGACTCACTTAATAATACACAAGCTGGTCATTACCCACAAGAAAGAAATTAAATTAAGCGGCTTGAAAGGTCCGTGTCTGAGTTCACTTTTAACGCAACGTGGATAGGATTACATGTCTGTATGCAAAGGGTTTCCATTCACAGCTGCATTCAAACACAGTCGAAAACCCACATCAGAACTGGCTCGATCTCTGGTTTGGTGGAGCCCAAAGCAAGCTGTGTTCTCTACTCACTGGTCTTCATTCAGGAATAAGATGTTCACTTACCAACCGCAACCGTTTATATCTGTCATGTTTTAATCCACTGCATGAGGAAGTGCTAATAACTGTATTAAATATTTCCAAGCATAGCTACGAAATTACACGTTTGCTTAACACCTTTCTATGATAGAGGAAGTAGATACTACGGTTGTCTCCTTGTAGTATGTCTTTTATTTTTGTCCAACGTGTTATCAACCGTTTTAAGGAATGGGGTTTGAAATGTGTGTGCAAACTGGTATGTACATAACTCCCGAGGCAACAAAAGTGCCCAGTCATATGGTGTAAAAATGTAAATACAAGAAAATTTCATTTTTCTAATAAAGATAATTTCTGCCAATTGATATGAAAATGAGAAACAAAGTTGTGGTCTTTGTTCTTGTTGGTGCTGCTGCGGTTGTGGGCATCGGGAACATGGGAAATCGTTTGACTTGCCCCTCTGCTCATTGGAGGAGTGGTGAGGGGAGGGTGGAACTGGGAAGAACCCAGGACTTGGCTTCAGGATTTTAGCAGCGAGCTTGGCCACTGTCCTTCACCTGGATCTCATCTCCCTGTGCAGTTTCCACACTCACAGTCTTGACTCTGATCACACTGAATTTCACCGAGGCCTGTGACTTATGATTCTGGGGGAAAAAACAAACAAACAAACCATGGTTAAAGCCCTCCTCTCCTTTTCGTATCCCAGGCAACAGCTGACCGCAAAGAGCCACCCTTCATACGCCTTCGATATGACTCACAGATGCCTGCTTGTTTCTCCATTCCAAGGCTAAACACTGACCCTTCAGATTCCCAGTGTTTTCCTCATAAATGATCAGCTGACCTTCTTGTTCCCAATGATCAATTGAAACAAAACTGCTTGTTGACCTGCCAGAGCCAGCTCCCCGCCTCCTCCTAAGAATGGACTGGCCTCAGATTCTCATATGTACTTCTGTCCAGTCCCCCCTCTCTCCCTCATCTCATGCCCCCACATCCCGTTCTTTCCAGTTCTGTTTACCACCGCCTACAAAAGAAACACTGCCTTTACCTAACACTGAGACGCTTGCAGATCTTATAGTCACAGCATTCTCCCCATTCCAATAGTCTTCCCCCTATTGCAAGAGCTCCTTTCTTTTCCTTGAAATAATTCTTCTCAATCAAGTGTCTCCTGACTAAATCTAGATTTAATTTTCATTTGACAACTCCCAGCTCTAGATCAAATGACATTTGTAAAACCAAACTCTGACTGTGTTCACTTCACTGCTCGTACTTCAAATCTTCAGCTTGAAACAAAGAATCCACAGGTAAAGCCTGAATTCTACAGGCCAGCACACAGTCTTCCCAGTCCCCACCAAACCCCCTCCCACCACGTGCCTTAGGCTGTATCTGCAACTAAAGACTTTTCTGCTTCTCTCCAAAGCCACCATGAGCTCTGGGGGTTCCATGTCTTCACTCAAGCTCTTCTTTCCTCCTGAGATGCTACCCTCATGCTCATCTCCTTGTCAACTCTTAATCCTCCTTCCAATTGTATCTTTGACAGAAGCCTCTTCTTAGTCTTCCCAAGCTCCCCGCAGCAGCAGAATGAACAGCTGGCTTTTCCATGATTCAGCCCCTTGTACACACATCTATCAAATGATTTAGCAGGCTTCACTAAACTTTTTGGAAAAGACCCTGTTGGTGAGAAAGATTGAAGGCAGGGGAAGAAGGGGATGACAGAGGATGAGATGGTTGGATGGCATCACTGACTCGATGGACATGAGTTTGAGCAAACTGTGGAAGACGGTGAAGGACAGGGAAGCCTGATATGCTGCAGTCCATGGGGTCACAAAGAGTCGGACATGACTTGGTGACTGAACAACAGCAACAACTAAAATTTGGGGGCTTCTTGGCCGGCACTAGTGATGAAGAATCCACCTGCCAGTGCAGGAGATGCAAGAGACATGCAGTCAATCCCTGGGTCGGGAAGATTCCCTGGAGAAGGAATGGTAACCCACTCCAGTATTCTTGCCTGGAGAATCCCATGGACAGAGGAGCCTGGTGGGCTACAGTCCATGGGATCACAAGGAGTGAGACATGACTGAGCGCACACACAAACACACTGAACTTTTTAATGTGTGCTATCTCTCCTAATGTATGATTTTCCAGGGCTTTTCAGTTCTAGATGAAAATATATAGTTTTTTATCTTTGAATCCTAGCACCCAGCCCAGCGTCTGACATTGAGTGGGCCTTTTTGGATGGGTAGGAGAAGAGCTAATTGGAAGAGTGGGTGGCTGATGGTTGAGTGAGTGACTGGCTGGGCATATAGATGGAGTGCCTTGGAACCTGTTCTTGGTTTACTTTGCTCTCTACCTTACCTAACTTTGACTATAAATGCCACTGATTAGTCCCACATCTTTATATTTGTGTGCCTCCCCTATAAATTCTGGACTTACATATCCATATCTGTATTGTGTAACTCTACCTAGAGATCTTAAAGATATCCAAATGCCAAAGTATCTGAAAAAGCATATTGGACCATCCCACACACATACACATAGAATTCTTATCCTCCCCCAGTGTTCCCCATCTCAGGAAACAGCTCTGCTACTGACCTGACATCTCAGGTTAAATACTTCTTGGTCATCCTTCAGTCTTCCTCCTGACCCCCATCCCCTACCCCTTACTCCATCCACCAGCTCTGTCTGTGTGACTTTTAAAATGCATTCAGGATCCATCTGCTTCTCATCACTTCTACCACCTCCCTGTCACCCTCCTGCTTACACAAATGCAACTGCTTTTTAACCTGTGTACCTGCTTCCCCCTGGCCTCCTTGCCTCCATTCTCCAGACAGAAGACACGAATTACATCACACCCCTCACTGGGTCTCACGTCTTTAGTACCTTTGCATAATGGTCAGAATAAAATCAAAATTCTTCCCCATTCTAACTCCAAGTCCCAAACTCTTTTTTTTTTGAAAATTGTGTCTTTGTCATTTTTAATTATTTTGGACTGCACTGGGTCTTCGTTGTTGGCACATGGGCGTCCTCTAGTTGTGGCAAGCAGGAGTTCCTCCCTGCTTGTGGTGTGCAGGCTTCTCATTGCGCTGGCTCTTTTTGTTGGGGAACACAGGCCCTAGGGCACAGGCATCCGTAGTCGTGGTTCCTGGGCTCTGGAACACAGGCTCAGTAGTTGGCCTTAGTTGCTCCATGTCATGTGGGATCTTCTCAGACAAGTGATCAAGCCTGTGTCCCTTTCATTGGCAGGCGGATTCTTAACCACTGGACCACCAGAGAAGCCCCCAAACTCACACTGTAGTCACACTCTAAGAAAAATAAAAGACAAATGTTTCCCTTTGCTCTTGCCTTATTCCCTGTTTTTGGAATCTAGGGACTCCAGAGCCTTTTCTTTTTTTGGATCAGCCAATGATGGGCCATTTCCAACACATTTTCCATTAATTGAAGTGGCACTAAATACCCTCACTGCTATGAAACTAATCAGCAATTTGTGAGATGCCTTTATACCCATGTAGCCCCATTTTGGGTCACAATTATTTCGTAATTAGGAAGCGATTTTTCCTTGGGACTTGGGACATTTGCTTTTGCCAGTGACGTGGCTATCCAGAATGGTTCAGTTCTTTTCTTTTTCCTCCCCCCAAGATTCTGCTGGCTAAAGCCAGATGACCAGACAGCCAAGCAAACTTAATTAACAGACAGTTCTGTTCCTGTGGGAGGGAAAAATCTCTCACTTTCCAGTCAAATGTGCTATCATTTTGAGAACAAAACCAAATATATTTCTTTTGGAAGACCTTGTAATCTTCTGCTGGGAATGGAGTGGGGGGAGAGGAGGAAATCAGTTATCTTTTTTCCTGAGAGTTTTGATGCAGTTTATTAAAGTTCTTTCAACTAACCCATCTGTGTAAAAATCTCTTTTTAAATCTTTAAAACACTCCATTGTAGCAGGGATTATAATACCCATTTTACATATTCAGAAACCAAGGTTCAGAGAGTTGAAGTGACTTCCTGAAGACTATACGACCAGGTCATTGTGAAGCTGGGGCCAGAGGTGAGCACATGTCAACTGGACCTCACATCCCATGATATTTTCATCTTTACTTAGTGTTCACCATTACTTAGATTCCAATAATCACAGAGTCCTGTGTGACAGGAACTGCCTCTGTGTCCCTGATGACTTATGTATTGTAAATGGCCAGTAAATGTTTTTAAATAAACAAGAAGCAGAAAGAAGAACCAGGAAGTCTCAGTTCCTGGCCACATCTTTGCTGTATGACTTTCGTCTTTTCACTTCACCTCTCTGATTCTTTTCTTAGTCTTCTCATGCATATCTGTGAAATGAGGATTTTCAGCTCCAACTTTACCCTCTTCCTAGGCATTGTCAACTATAGCATACAAAAGATAACCCCTTCAGTACTTTCTTTAGTTCCCAAACTTTGGAGTTGTGTTCCAGGTATCTCTAAAGAAAAGCAACTTCCAGTGACCATCTGACTTCTCTTCTTTTCTGGGGATAGAGGGTATCTTTCCCTGGAGGTGAGAATGGTCCAAGAATTAGAGATCATAGAGTAGGACTTTCTTTCTTTCTTTTTTTACTTTATAATATTGTATTGGTTTTGCCATACTTCCACTAAGGAAGCAGAAAAGTGGCCACTGGCTTTGTTTCTGAGCTCTCCGCAGGTACTGAAAGCTCCAAAGATTTACGTGCCAAGTCTTCACTACTCTCCTTAGACAGCAGAAAGACAAGAGGTTCACATTTTTGTTTCTGGAAACTTCAAGATGCTAAAATTTCCAAGTTTGTGTATGCAAAGCCTGGTGCACTATTAAAAGAAACTTCCATTCAGCTTGCACTCTGGCAGGAGCCAGGAGGAGACTGTGCTATGACTTTCCGTTTGAAAGTCTTTATTTCCCTTGAAGAACTGTCCAACTCTCTCCTGCTTCCCACCACCCGCTGACATGCCAGGGTGTTTTGGAAGTTTTCTCTTTCTTTCTCTTGCCTTTCTCTCACTTTGTCTTTGTTCCTGCCTGAGGAAGAAACAGCAGCCTTGTTCTTCTGAACTCAGCGGTACTGCAGGCAGCCTGCATTCTTAAGGAGATCATCCTCCTCTTCCATTTCTTCCTAAGCAGGTAAGACATCCCAATGCCCAGTTCAGAGGCTGGGCCCCTGGAGCTAGTGGCATTACATGTGCTCAACAATTTTGTTACTTCCATTGCTTGCAGCCTTTCACTGAAACAGAAGCCAAGGAATTTAAAAAAAAAAAAAGTGCAACATAAGATGGAAGGAAGGAGTCATTCCCTTCTTTCCCAGATCCCACTCTGTGTCCCCATCACCAAACACAATGAGAAAAATACACAGACCTCTTGCTGTGTTTCAAGGTGACTGATTACCTGTGGCCTCCCTGGTACGCTCAGACTAAAGAAGCCAGGGTCCAAGCTGGCTTAGCAAACCATAGCATATTTGAACTGACTTCAAGATGGACGGACGTCATCAGAATAGGAAATGTGGAGAGACAAGCCTATCTCAGTGCAGTCAACACGCATGGGAGGCTTCGTAATCCAGAGCATCCCAAAGTCACGATCATGGGTTAAACCGTAAACCAAATTCTACATCTTTCCCAATCCCCTCCCACCATCTTAACCACTCATATTCCATCATGAGCTGCAGGGGAGAGATATTTACAGGAAGTGTGAGCATTGGTATTGCCTTCTGCAGTTTTCAGTGTTGGCCATAAAGGATAAAGCTCAGCGTCACAAAGCCCACAGTGATTCATCAAAAATAAGTAAAAATAATAACACAGATACACATTCTCAGCTGCCTCTTGCATATCTTGAAAGCATCCCAAACTCAACATTGTCAAAACCAAATGCATCCTCCTCCCCTCGCCCCCACCTGCACTTGCTTCCCTTCTAGAGTTTTCTATCTCAGAGCAGAGCACCATCCGCTCCCACTCACTAGGCCAAAAGCATGACAGTCTTTTGACTCCTCTCTCTTCCCCCCTTCCTCCAGTTCTGGTTAATCTCTCTGTCTATATCCTCCCACATGCCTCCTGCTCCCACTGTCTGATTTCCATCTCTCATCTTCTCCTACATGAATTATTGTGACAGTCTAATAACTGGTCTCCCTACCTCCAATACTGACCACTTTTAACTCTTTCTCTATATACCTGCCACTGGAATTGTTCTAAAATTTAATTCTGGGCATGTTATCCCCAACTGAAAGTCTTTTAATAACTCACCATCACCAGATCATGTAAAGACCAAGACTGTTGGCATGTCTGCCATGGAGTTTCCTGGTTGGTTCTGTATTTTTTAGTATTTGCTTAATTAGTTAATTGGATGCATTGGGTCTTAGTTGCAGCTCTCAAGATCTTGGGTGCATCGTGTAGGATCTTTCTTTGTGGCACACAGACTCTGGAATTATGGCCTGCAGGCTCAGTAGTTGCAGCACGTGGGCTCTCTAGTTGAAGGGCATGCCTTTAGTTGCTCCAAGACACGTGGGTCTTAGTCTCCTCCAGGGATAGAACCCATGTCTCTTGTGCTGCAAGGCTGATTCTTAACCACTGGACCACCAGGGTACTCCCAGAGCCTTCTGGTCTGTTCTTGCTGACACAAATTCTCTAACCTTAACTCCCAGTACTTCCTTGCACACAGATACTGATCCAGCCAAAACAAACTTTGTCCTTAAAAAATACTGTTTGTACTTCTTCATGAATATTATTTAACCATCTGGCAAATGCATAATTACCTTTCACCTCCCAGCTCACGTCAACTCCATGAATCTTTTTTCAGTTCCCCCAGAGTTAGTGGCACCATCTTCTGGACTCCCATGGATTTTTGGACGTTTCTCCATTGCAGCATGTTATTGCTCCCTTTGTCTGCTTCCTCCTACTGTGAGGTTTTCCTTAAAGATAATTGTCTGTGATCCCACAGGCACTTGTAAAAATGTTAACCATCAGGAAGATGCAAATCAAAATCACAACGAGGTGTCATCCTCCACACCTGTTAGAATGGATATCACCAAAAAGACAAGAAATAGCAAGTGTTGGCCAGGATGTGGAGAAAAGGGAACCCTGGTTCACCCTTAGTTGGTAGGAATGTAAATCGGTGCAGCCACTATTGAAAGCAATATGGCGGTGCCTCAAAAAATTAAAAATAGAAATATGATCCAACAATTACACATCTGAGTGTATATCTCCAAAAAATTGAACTCGGGACCTTAAAGAGATATCTGGATCCCACATTCACAACAGAATTCAGAATAACCAGAATATAGAAACAACTTAAATATCTGTCAATTAATAAAGAAAATGTGATATACATACATGTGTATAAATATATGTATGCAATGGAATATTATTCAGCCTTAAAAAGGAAGGAGATCTTGCCATTTGTGACAACATGGATGGACCCGGAAGACATTATGTTAAGTGAAATAAGCCTGACAGAAAGACAAAAACTGTACGTTCTCACTTGTATCTGAATCTAAAATAGTCAAACTCATAGAAGCAGAGAATAGAACGTCGACTCCCAGTGGTAGTGGTGGGTTTGGGAGAGGGGACTGGAAGGATATCCTTGGACCATATCCTTTCGTCAAAGGATATGGAGTCTCAATTATGAATACATTCTGAGATCTACTTTACGCTTAGAAACTATAGCTAACAACAGTGCATTGGATACTTGAAATTTTCCAAGAGAACAGACTTTTTAAATTTATTTATTTTGGCTGTGCCAGATGTTAGTTGCAGCACATGGGATCTTCACTGCAGGATACAGGACCTAGTTCCCTGATCAAGGATTGAACCCAGACCCCCTCAGTGAAGAGTCTTATTTACTGGACCACCAGGGAAGTCCCCCCGCAAGGATAGACCTTATGCTAAATATTCTTATAATAACAATAGGGGCAGAAGGCAACTTTGGGAGGTGATGGATATCTATAGTTTTGACCATGATGATGGTTTCACAGGTATGAGCTTATCCCCAAATGCATCGAGTTGTGTACCTTAAACATACACAGCTCTTTACATGTCAATCCTACATCAATAAAGTGTTGGGTTTTTTTTTTAAAGATAACAAACTGTATGAGGCACAGGAAAAGAAATGAACTAGAGATAACTTGGAAGTCACCAAGATATAGATCATAATTGAAACTGTGGATGTGAAAGATTGTCAAATGTTAGTCCCACATAATGCATGTGTATAAGCCCAGGTGGTGATCATATAAGATAGGGCTTAAGACAGTGATGTTGGAGATAGACCAGCCTCCAATGTTTACTGCCATTATGACCTTGAACACAGTAATTAATCTTTCTAAGATAGTTGATCCCGGAGAAGGCAATGGCACCCCACTCCAGTACTCTTGCCTGGAAAATCCCATGGATGGAGAAGCCTGGTAGGCTGCAGTCCATGGGGTCACTGAGGGTCAGACACGACTGAGCAACTTCACTTTCACTTTTCAATTTCAGCAGCAGAAAGTTGATCTATCTGTGAAAATGAGAATAATTATTACTACTTTTTAGGTTTAAGAAATTAGAGATAAGGCAGTCAATGAAATGCCTATCACAAAGGGAACATTCTAAAATGTTAACTATTTTTAATTATTTATCCATACTTCAAATTATTAAAGCCCTTCCTTTTTGCTCAGTCCCATATCATTTAGAAGATAAGTCTATAAACTTGTTAGTCTCTGGGACTCTCCCTAGGTTATTTGAAACTAAGTCTCTTTTATTACACATTGTAGAGTCTTAAAAGTTGATGAATTTCATTTTCCAAAGTGAAGAGGAACTTAAAAGCCTCTTGATGAAAGTAAAAGAGGAGAGTGAAAAAGTTGGCTTAAAGCTCAACATTCAGAAAACGAAGATCATGGCATCCGATCCCATCACTCTATGGGAAATAGATGGAGAAACAGTGGAAACAGTGTCAGACTTTATTTTTGGGGGCTCCAAAATCACTGCAGATAATGACTGCAGCCATGAAATTAGAAGACGCTTACTCCTTGGAAGGAAAGTTATGACCAACCTAGATAGCATATTCAAAAGCAGAGACATTACTTTGCCAACTAAGGTCCGTCTGGTCAAGGCTATGGTTTTTCCTGTGGTCATGTATGGATGTGAGAGCTGGACTGTGAAGAAGGCTGAGTGCCGAAAAATTGATGCTTTTGAACTCTGGTGTTGGAGAAGACTCTTGAGAATCCCCTGGACTGCAAGGAGATCCAACCAGTCCATTCTGAAGGAGATCAATCCTGAGATTTCTTTGGAAGGAATGATGCTAAAGCTGAAACTCCAGTACTTTGGCCACCTCATAGGAAGAGCTGATTCATTGGAAAAGACTCTGATGCTGGGAGGGATTGGGGGCAGGAGGAGAAGGGGACAACCGAGGATGAGATGGTTGGATGGCATCATAGACTCAATTGACGTGAGTCTGAGTGAACTCTGGGAAATGGTGATGGACAGGGAGGCCTGGCGTACTGCGATTCATGGGGTCGCAGAGAGTCAGACATGACTGAGCAACTGAACTGAACTGAACTGTAGGCAACTCTTGGGCTTCCCAGGTGGCTCTAGTGGTAAAGAACCCACCTGCCAATGCAGG
>SJYW01016282.1:76163-91828 GCA_006410735.1 Raphicerus campestris | reverse complement strand
AAAGAGGAGAGTGAAAAAGTTGGCTTAAAGCTCAACATTCAGAAAACGAAGATCATGGCATCCAATCCCATCACTCTATGGGAAATAGATGGAGAAACAGTGGAAACAGTGTCAGACTTTATTTTTGGGGGCTCCAAAATCACTGCAGATAATGACTGCAGCCATGAAATTAGAAGACGCTTACTCCTTGGAAGGAAAGTTATGACCAACCTAGATAGCATATTCAAAAGCAGAGACATTACTTTGCCAACTAAGGTCCGTCTGGTCAAGGCTATGGTTTTTCCTGTGGTCATGTATGGATGTGAGAGCTGGACTGTGAAGAAGGCTGAGTGCCGAAAAATTGATGCTTTTGAACTCTGGTGTTGGAGAAGACTCTTGAGAATCCCCTGGACTGCAAGGAGATCCAACCAGTCCATTCTGAAGGAGATCAATCCTGAGATTTCTTTGGAAGGAATGATGCTAAAGCTGAAACTCCAGTACTTTGGCCACCTCATAGGAAGAGCTGATTCATTGGAAAAGACTCTGATGCTGGGAGGGATTGGGGGCAGGAGGAGAAGGGGACAACCGAGGATGAGATGGTTGGATGGCATCATAGACTCAATTGACGTGAGTCTGAGTGAACTCTGGGAAATGGTGATGGACAGGGAGGCCTGGCGTACTGCGATTCATGGGGTCGCAGAGAGTCAGACATGACTGAGCAACTGAACTGAACTGAACTGTAGGCAACTCTTGGGCTTCCCAGGTGGCTCTAGTGGTAAAGAACCCACCTGCCAATGCAGGAGACATGAAAGACATGGGTTCAATCCCTGGGTTGGGAAGATCCCCTGGAGAAGGAAATGGCAACCCACTCCAGTATTCTTGCCTGGAGAATCCCATGGACAGAGGAGCCTGCTGGGCTACAGTCCACGGGGTCGCAAAGAGCTGGACACGAATGAGCAACTTCACTTTCACTTTCAAATGTCATATTTGTCAAGTGAATAAATAGATTACATCAAATCCCTGCTCATTTTTCCTAATATTCATTTATTAGATATTTACCGAGCATGTATTATGTGCAAGGCCCTACTAAACTGTGAGGCTAAGTTGAATAGAATATCCATATCTTAGAGGGGCTCTTATTTGGCTGAATGTCAATTAAGCCCTCCTATATGGCCTCAAGAGGTCTCAAGGGTGAATTTGCCTTAAGCTCTTAAGGCATCCTTCATCCTTCACAAGGATGACTTCCTGAGATTCTGAATCAGTGCCTTAAAGGGGGAAGGGCAGGTGCTCCTGGGGTACACACCTGGGCCAGTGTTAGGGTATCTTCCCCTGGGGACAGCCACAAGCTGGGCTTCTCAGGGGCAGATGGAGTTGGGGGGAGGAGGCTGCCCAAGGTGAGATGCTGCAGAAAGTCAAGGGATGGGTCAGAGTCAGTGTCTCGTCAGCCCTTGTGACATCCTTGAGGACTGAGTCAAAGGGAAGGTGACGGACACAAGCCCCAGCTCCTCCTCCTGCCTTACTCGCTGGCTATTTTTGGAACAAGTGCCCTAGATTTAGTCCACATCACAACAAAAGTTGTCACTTTAGAGCAGGTGCGGGAGGTAGAATCAGATTTTCAGCTTAAAGGGCCAACAGAGGTTGTGTAACTCGGTGTGACTGAGCAGACCATTCATGGGTTATTTCTATAAGTGGCCATCTAGCCTAGATTTGCATGCCTCCTGTGATGGACAGCTCACCACTTCCTGAAGTTGCTCCTTGCACTGTGGGTCAGCTCTACCTAGTTAAACAACTCTCCTGGCCCCATGGAGACAAGCCAGCTTCTTATCTCTATTTGCTGTCATCTTGTCGTCTGGATTCATCTCAGCTAAGTGCAATTCCCTTTCTTTTTTGGGTTTTTTTTAAGATTTATTTATTTAATGTCTGCACTGGGTCTTCCTTTTGGTGCATGGACTCTTCATTGCTGCACACAAGCTTTCTCTAGTTACAATGAGTGGGACTACTTTACAGTTGTGTTGTGCAGGCTTCTCATTGTCGTGGCTTCTCTTGTTGCAGAGCACAGACTTTAGGGCACATGAACTCAGTAGTTGCAGCATGCAGACTTAATTGCTTTGCAGCATGTGGGATCTTAGTTCCCGGACCAGGGATTGAACCCATGTCTCTTGCACTGGCAGGCAGATTCTTAACACTGAACTACCAGAAAGTGAAAAGTGAAAGTGAAAGTTGCTCAGTCATGTCTGACTCTTTGTGACTCCATTGACTTTACAGTCCATGGAATTCTCCAGGCCAGAATACTGAAGTGTGTAGCCACTCTCTTCTCAAGAGTATCTTCCCAACTCAGGATCGAACCCAGGTCTCCGTATTGCAGGCGGATTCTTTACCAGCTGAGCCACCAGGGAAGCCCAAGAATATTGGAGTGGGTAACCTTTCCCTTCTCCAGGGGATCTTCCCAACCCAGGATCAAACCCAGGTCTCCCACATTGCAGGCAGATTCTTTACCAACTGAGCTATCAGATAAGCCCTAATTCCTTTTCAGTAATAACAATAAAGATAATAATAATGGTAATAAAATCTTACACGTCTGGAGGACTATGTGTCAGACCCAGATCTGTGCTCTACCTGCACGGTATTGCTCATTCCTAGAATAACCCTAGGAAGTCGGTAGTAGTAGTATCACCATTTCGCAGATGAGGAATCTGTATCAGGAAATAAATATCAAGTTCCACCAAGTTTTTTTTATTTTCAAAGCTATGTATCCTCCCATTTTATCAGCTCTTCATCTTTTGTCTTGAGAGACAAGACAGTATAGTGGGCAGAGCATAACTGCTTGAGTCAGGCTGACCCAAATTACATCTCGTCTGTCTCTTACAAGAGGCACCACCTTCAATGAGTCACTTAAACATCTGAGCTGCCGTCTGCTTGTCAACAGGGTTATCATATTAGAAGGTTAGGAGGAGATTTGCAGGCTGTACGAGCGATGTGCTCGACACGAAACAAATGCTCAGACATCTCTGTATGTTTCCCTTCAGTGCCTTGGTTGCCATCACGACATGGTGAGGGTCTGCCAACTCCTGTTTGTATGACAGGTAGGTTGCAAATGTCATTCCCCAGGCGTCACCTGCGGGCACAACCTGAGAGTATATGAGTGTTGGGGTGGCCGTGTCACATGACCAATTCATACAATACTTCCAGTGGACTCGGACCCCTCTACATGCTGTACTCAGAAGTAACACCTCCATCATGTTCTGGAACGGTGGCTATTGGGGCCCAGCTGCAAGAACTGGTCTTATCCCAGTTAATCTACAACCTGCTGAGTCACTTTGGAGCCCAAACTGTGACCAAATGCCTCCCTCTTTCTTCACCTTCAAACCTGGTCTTGGATATGGTGAACCACTCTCTATGCCCTGGATCCAATGAGGACACATTGAATCCTCCTCCTCTCTGACCCACAGCACCACCTAATCGAAAAGTCACAGTCCTTTCACCTCCTAAGGATTTTTTTTTTTTTTAATCCGCCAGCTTTGCTCCTGCTCTGCCATCCCCTCTCTGGTCCAGGCTCCGTCATCTCATCTCATCTCATCCACATCTCATCTCGGCACAATGGAAGTCTCTCAGCATCCATCTCCCTACTACTTCTTTTGCTACCTTTCAACCTGCGGAAGCCTGGCATGCTGCAGTCCATGGGGTCACTAAGTCAGACCTGACTTCGCAACTGAACAATGATAACCTGTGCTTCATGAAACAGCCCGAGTGAACTGTTAATAAATGCAGATCACGTGACCACCCCCATTTAAAACTGCTCCATGGGTACCCGTGGCTCTTCTGATAAGAATCAAAGCCTCTCCTGTGGGCTGGAGGCCGTTCTTGGTCCACCTACACCTTTCTCTCTGGTTGTGCACCCAGCTCCCCGAGCTCTATGTCCACTCAGCTGCATTCAGTCCTGAGCACCCTCTGTCCTCCTAGTGGAAAAGGGATCCTGGGTGGGCCATCCTCTGCCTCTTCCCTCTGTCCAGTTAAAACCAACACAACCTTCAGACCTCAGCATGGGTAAGAGCACCGACTCTGGGCCAGCTGCCTGGTACAGCTCTGCATTTGTGGCTGTGTGACCTTGGGCAAACCAATCAACCTTTCTGAATCTCAGTTTCTCATCTCTAAAATGGAAAAGACCCTGATGCTGGGAAACATGGAGGCCAAGAGAAGGGGGGCGACAGACAATGAGATGGTTCAGTAGCATCACTGACTCAATGGACATGAGTTTGAGCAAACTCTGGGAGAAGATGAAGGACAGGGAAGCCTGGCGTGCTGCCGTCCATGGGGTTGCAAAGAGTTGGACAAGACTTAGCAACTGAACAACAACAAAATGGACACACTGGTAGCAATATAGAATAGAGCTGCTCTGAGGCTGACACATGAAACATAACAAGAAAGCTCAGGGCCTCGGCTTATAGAAATGCTGTAAAAGCACTAACCATTATTGTTACATAATAACAATTATAATCATTCAGGACAGTTTCCTCCAAGCCCTCAGTCTAGGTCAGGGACCCAGGGTGTGTGTTTGTGTGTGTGTGCGTGTGTGTGTGTCTTAGGGACTCTCTACTTCCTCAATGTAGAAGTGATATCATTGTAATTTTGCATTTATTCATATTTGGCAATTATCTGCATTATGTCAGCCCCCGCCCCTAAGTTGTCAGCTCTATGAAGGCAGACTCTTGAGTCTCCTTTTACTCATTTCAGTGTCTGGCCCAGTTCATGGCACTCCTAGTTCAGTCAGCATTTTTGGAACATGTGAATGTGCGTTGCTGAACACAGCAGGCATGTCTCCAGGGTGATCAAGTTCTTTCATCCCTCTTACCCATGGCCACCCCAGGATACTTTCCTCCAGTCAGTCCCAAGTCTCCCTGGAGGTTTGGTCACTAGTTTTCCATCACGTATTCTAGGTTATGGGTGCAGAAAAAGCAATGCAAGCCTTGCAAACAGGGGAGTCTAAGATTCAACTCTCAGATCAGACACATGTCTCCTTGGATCTCCAGAGCCATCCTCCAACCTCATTTTTGTTTTGTTTTGTTTTTTAATTGGAGGAAAATTGCTTCACAGTGTTATGTTGGTTTCTCCAATACAACAACACGAATCAGCCATAGTTATACATGTCCCCTTTCTCTTGAGTGTCCCTCCCACCACCCCCCATGCCTATCTCAGTCATCACAGAGCGCCAGGCTGAGCTCTATGTTTTGCAGCAGCTTCCTGCCAGCTGTCTGGTTTACACGTGGCAGTGTCTATATGCCAATGCCGTGCTCTCAATCCGTCCCGCCCTCTTCTTCCCCTGCTGAGTTCACAAGTCCATTCCCTATAAGCAATGGAGTCTGTGCCTCCATCCTTTCCCTTCAAATAGGTTGATCAGTACCATTTTTCTAGATTCCATATATGTGTGTTAACAGATGATATTCTTTTTTCTCTTTCTGACTTACTCTGTGTAACGGCTCTAGGTTCATCCACCTCACTACAACTGACTCCCATTCATTCTTTTTTATGGCTGAGTAATATTCCATTGTNTATATGTGTGTTAACAGATGATATTCTTTTTTCTCTTTCTGACTTACTCTGTGTAACGGCTCTAGGTTCATCCACCTCACTACAACTGACTCCCATTCATTCTTTTTTATGGCTGAGTAATATTCCATTGTATATATGTACCACAGTTTCTTTATCCATTTCTCTGTCAATGGACTTCTAGGTTGCTTCTGTGTCCTGGCTACTGTAAACAATGCTGCAATGCCTCTAACCTGTTTGAGCTTCAGTTTGAGTAAGTTGGGAGAAGAGGGCAAGAGGGAAAGAGGTAATATTAGCATCTGCCTTAAAAAATAAGAGGATCACTAAATAAGGATGGTAAAAATGGACATTTATGGAGCTATCACCACATTACCACTAATGGCCCTAATTTTTTACACAATTGTCCCATTTAATCCTCACAACCCAACTCTGAGGCAGGTGGTATTGTTTTGCCCAGGCTGCAGATGAGTNGGGGTGGGGGGAGGAATGCAACCTACAAGGCATTTTAAAATGTTTGCTATCTCTTTTCTACAAATGACGTATGTTGGTTGTATAAGCAACCTGCCGTTGCATGCAATAAAACAGCACAACTGAACAACTGGTCCTGTCTGTAATTCAGGGTCTTAGGAAATTTGAGCTACATCATTTATGGGCATTTGGCTTCTCTGTTTAGTGGACTAAATTATCACAACATTTCATATACATGTTCCCTCCTGCAGTGTCAAAATCCTGCCAGAAAATCTCTCTCTGGCAAAAAAAAAGAAAAAGAAAAATGGAACCGAGGGAACTTTGGTTCCCCTCTGACAGAAAATCCTGGTAAAATTCCATTTTCATGGATATTTTAGGTTCTGCGCATGCCCAGTCAGAAACAACTCCTCAATGCTGCCAACAAGCTGGTGATGAGTGAAGTTAGCTAAGACATGTCCCCATGTCAGGGGTGGACTTCCCAGTTGTGCCAGTGGTAATGAATCCACCTGCCAATGCAGGAGACACAAGAAGTGTGGGTTCGATCTCAGGGTCAGAAAGATCCCCTGGAGAGGGAAATGGCAACCCACTCCAGTATTCTTGCCTAGAAACTTCCATGGACAGAGGAGCCTGTGGGGGCTACAGTCCATGGGGTTGCAAAGAGTCGGACGTGACTAAAGCGACTGAGCAAGCACACATCAACAGTGGTTCAACTGAGAAGAATCATGGAAAATGATAGTGAAACCAGAANCTTGCCTAGAAACTTCCATGGACAGAGGAGCCTGTGGGGGCTACAGTCCATGGGGTTGCAAAGAGTCGGACGTGACTAAAGCGACTGAGCAAGCACACATCAACAGTGGTTCAACTGAGAAGAATCATGGAAAATGATAGTGAAACCAGAAGTTCCTAGGGGAAATTCACCACCTTTTTGGTAATCTAAAAGGCTATGCATTCAGGGACTTCCCTGATGTCTAAGACTCAATGCAGGGGGCCCAGTTTCAATCCCCGGTCAGGAAACTAGATCTCACATGCTGCAGCAGAGATCCCATGTGCCACTAAGACCTGGCGCAGCCAAGTAAGTACTTTTTTTTTTTTAATGAGGGCGCATGCTTAGTCACTTCAGTCATTTTTTAATCTTCACAACCCTACAGACTGCAGCCCACCAGGTTCCTCTGTCCATGGCATTTCCCAGGCAAGGATACTCGAACGGGTTGCCATTTTCTCCCTCCAGGGGATCTTCCCAACCCAGGGATCAAACCAGCATCTCTCATCTCCTGCACTGGCTGGCAGGTTCTTTACCACTATCACCACCTGGGAAGCCCAGGTGTATGCATACATTATAGATAACTTTGTGATCCAATATTAGGCCAAGGTGTACTTGGAGATCTTGTGACAACCACACTAGCTGATGAGCAACGTGACATTCTCAGATATGCTTTGTATGGACAAAGAGGAGGCAAGTGAACTCTAGTTAGGGCCAGAGGCATTACCCACATTCATTTAGTTTCACAACCTGCCACATAGGTTCTGGGATAGGTATTTTTTATCCTCATTTTATAAACAAGTCTCAGAAAATTAAAACAATCTGCCCAAGATCACCCAGATAGTAAGAATCACAACCAGCATTAAAACCTATGACCTTTCCACTGAAGCTACATACACGTTCCCAGGAAGATACGTATTTTGAAACAAAGTTTCTGATGATACAACTTCTTTGGCATGACAGTCAAAATATGGAGCCATCCTAATGCCAGGGCACTGCCCAGTTGGATGGGAGCCAGTAGTAAATAATGTGTACAGCCATAAGGGTGCATATCTGCTGAATACCTGCCCTTCCTCAGCAGTCCACAAACGAGATTCAGCACTCTCTGATTATAGAAGAGAGTGTGACTGGTCATTGTCATCAAAATACTTTTTATTTCAAGTAATATTTTTGATGACAGAGAAATATAGATTAATTGCATAAAAAGACAAAATATTTGAAGGCATAAAGAGAAAATAAAAATTGTATGTAATTCACATACCCATATACTCTTGCTCTACATTAGATTTTGCTTCTTTTGAAAAATATGTTCCCATATTGTTTAAAAAAACAACTCTTGTGACATTATGTACAGAACTGCTTAATATTTCACTTTAGGGATGTAGCATAATTGATTTAACCTTTCTCTTCTGATAGCAAATTTTGAATATTTCCAAGTTTTTGTTTGTAGAAATAATGCTTTGGTAAATATCTTTGTGCCTGAAGCTCTATTTGCCTGTAAGTTTATGTCCTTCAGAAAATTCTTAGAACAGTTGCTGGTATTCATCTAATATTGTAAACCTGAACTCTAAACTGGTCATTATTTTCTAGTTCAGCTCCTCAGTGAAATGCTGGAAACAGGTTAAATGTAAAACCTGATTTCAGTCTTTTGGCAAACTTGGGGAGAGTTCACAAACTCTGGAGTGTTCACATATTTTCCCATTTGAGTAATTGCCACATAGAGGGTTCCTACCATGCTTTTGGAGACAAAGGCAAGGCTTCAGGAACGGGTGAGATTAGAGCTGGTCCTTGAAGTGAACCAGGCAGCAAAGACCTCTGGCAAGAAACAGCCCCTGTGGTGAGCCAGAGGCAGAGCTTGTGGCTAACATTTACCCTCCATCAGGTTTCCAGAGGCTAAGAGGGGCGGGTGCCGAAAAGCTTGTGAGATGTGAGAGGGTGACACCGTATATTCATGCTGTAATCCTCATTCAGAGACTAAGTCCCTCAGTGCTTTTCTCTGTGGAGCCACTACTAACAATACTTTTAAAAATCACTTTAGGGACTTTAGGGGCTTCCCTGTGGCTCAGCTGGTAAAGAATCCGCCTGCAGTGCGAAAGACCTGGCTTCAATCCCTGGGTTGGGAACATCCCCTGGAGAAGGGAAAGGCTACCCACACCAGTATTCTGGCCTGGAGAATTCCATGGACTGTGTAGTCCATGAGGTCACCAAGAGTCAGACAAGACTGAGTGACTTTCGCTTCGCTTCACTTCTTTAGGGACTGACCTGGTGGTCCAGGGTTAAGGCTCCATGCTGTAAGTTTGATCCCTGGTCAGGGAACTAAGATTCTGTATCCTGCATGTCCTGTGATATGGCCAAAAATAATAAAGAAATAGTGTTATTGTTACTTCTTTTACATTTGCACTAGCAGTGTTAGTACTTCTATATAACTCATGGGACAAAGAGCTATTCTCAATGGAAAACAGCAAATACATTAACTGAATAAAATGAAAATGCAACGTATCAAAAAAAATTTTTTAATCGCTTTAGCTCAGCATAGGTTTGGCATGCCTATATTTGCAAGTGTTGCCATTAGACCATGGAAGTGGAGTCTTCATTTCTGACCCTTCACCTGGGAGGAAAGAGGGAAAGTAAATAGAAATCAGTCAGGCACTGAGTCTGGGTTAGACCCTCAGCCCCGCTGTGACCCCTCCCCCTGCCCAACTATCTCCCCATCTTGGCCTCCCGTTACCCAGTGAGTCACCTGCTGCCTCCCTCGTCTGGCAGGCTGGCTGCCTGATGAACCATGGGGCTTTAATGGCTGGGACATTTTTCTGCTGCTCACCGTGTCCACCTTTCACATAGAAGATCACGCCTCCCCTCCTGTGTCTACATGTGGATTTCCAATGGGGGCAAAGAGNTGATACAACTTCTTTGGCATGACAGTCAAAATATGGAGCCATCCTAATGCCAGGGCACTGCCCAGTTGGATGGGAGCCAGTAGTAAATAATGTGTACAGCCATAAGGGTGCATGTCTGCTGAATACCCGCCCTTCCTCAGCAGTCCACAAACGAGATTCAGCACTCTCTGATTATAGAAGAGAGTGTGACTGGTCATTGTCATCAAAATACTTTTTATTTCAAGTAATATTTTTGATGACAGAGAAATATAGATTAATTGCATAAAAAGACAAAATATTTGAAGGCATAAAGAGAAAATAAAAATTGTATGTAATTCACATACCCATATACTCTTGCTCTACATTAGATTTTGCTTCTTTTGAAAAATATGTTCCCATATTGTTTAAAAAAACAACTCTTGTGACATTACGTACAGAACTGCTTAATATTTCACTTTAGGGATGTAGCATAATTGATTTAACCTTTCTCTTCTGATAGCAAATTTTGAATATTTCCAAGTTTTTGTTTGTAGAAATAATGCTTTGGTAAATATCTTTGTGCCTGAAGCTCTATTTGCCTGTAAGTTTATGTCCTTCAGAAAATTCTTAGAACAGTTGCTGGTATTCATCTAATATTGTAAACCTGAACTCTAAACTGATCATTATTTTCTAGTTCAGCTCCTCAGTGAAATGCTGGGAACAGGTTAAATGTAAAACCTGATTTCAGTCTTTGGCAAACTTGGGGAGAGTTCACAAACTCTGGAGTGTTCACATATTTTCCCATTTGAGTAATTGCCACATAGAGGGTTCCTACCATGCTTTTGGAGACAAAGGCAAGGCTTCAGGAACGGGTGAGATTAGAGCTGGTCCTTGAAGTGAACCAGGCAGCAAAGACCTCTGGCAAGAAACAGCCCCTGTGGTGAGCCAGAGGCAGAGCTTGTGGCTAACATTTACCCTCCATCAGGTTTCCAGAGGCTAAGAGGGGCGGGTGCCGGAAAGCTTGTGAGATGTGAGAGGGTGACACCGTATATTCATGCTGTAATCCTCATTCAGAGACTAAGTCCCTCAGTGCTTTTCTCTGTGGAGCCACTACTAACAATACTTTTAAAAATCACTTTAGGGACTTTAGGGGCTTCCCTGTGGCTCAGCTGGTAAAGAACCCGCCTGCAGTGTGGAAGACCTGGCTTCAATCCCTGGGTTGGGAACATCCCCTGGAGAAGGGAAAGGCTACCCACGCCAGTATTCTGGCCTGGAGAATTCCATGGACTGTGTAGTCCATGAGGTCACCAAGAGTCGGACAAGACTGAGTGACTTTCGCTTCGCTTCACTTCTTTAGGGACTGACCTGGTGGTCCAGGGTTAAGGCTCCATGCTGTAAGTTTGATCCCTGGTCAGGGAACTAAGATTCTGTATCCTGCATGTCCTGTGATATGGCCAAAAATAATAAAGAAATAGTGTTATTGTTACTTCTTTTACATTTGCACTAGCAGTGTTAGTACTTCTATATAACTCATGGGACAAAGAGCTATTCTCAATGGAAAACAGCAAATACATTAACTGAATAAAATGAAAATGCAACGTATCAAAAAAAATTTTTTAATCGCTTTAGCTCAGCATAGGTTTGGCATGCCTATATTTGCAAGTGTTGCCATTAGACCATGGAAGTGGAGTCTTCATTTCTGACCCTTCACCTGGGAGGAAAGAGGGAAAGTAAATAGAAATCAGTCAGGCACTGAGTCTGGGTTAGACCCTCAGCCCCGCTGTGACCCCTCCCCCTGCCCAACTATCTCCCCATCTTGGCCTCCCGTTACCCAGTGAGTCACCTGCTGCCTCCCTCGTCTGGCAGGCTGGCTGCCTGATGAACCATGGGGCTTTAATGGCTGGGACATTTTTCTGCTGCTCACCGTGTCCACCTTTCACATAGAAGATCACGCCTCCCCTCCTGTGTCTACATGTGGATTTCCAATGGGGGCAAAGAGCCCACAGAAATGGAGGAAAGGAAATGAGAAGGAAAACAGGGCAGAAAGGATGTTCTGGAATTGTTTCTCTGGAAGCTTGGAAGCAGGGGGCTGAAATGGAGCCAATGGAAGGCTACCTCTCTGCCCTCCCTCTGACCCCCACGTCCCAGCTCAGGCTTCACATCTCCCTTTCTGTATGTGGTTGTCAGGAGCAGCAGCCCTGTAATCTGTAAATCGTGTCACATGGATTCACTTTCCTAATTGCATTTTTCATAGGCTATTAAAATGAATTTGAACTTGACCCTGTTAAACAACAGGGAACCATCACAAGTTCTTAGCTGAGAGGAATAGTTAAATGTAGCAGTTTATATTTTGTATCTGCCAGAATGGTGGCGGAAATGAATGGCATGTTCCAAGTTGGTGCTTGAAGAAAGTTCATTAAAAAGATTAAGTACAATGGGGTGGGTGAAGAGTAGCAAATGGAGCAAGGGAGAGTGTGGGAGACCCTGAACAGTTACTGCAATAGATGGTGGGAAGCTGTGGCCTCTGATGGAGGAGCAGAGCGTGGTTGGAATGGAGGGAGCCGGAAAGAACCTGGCTCCCACCTCCAGTCTCCTTCGATAGCCTCCCATTGGCTAAACGTGGGTGTGAGACCCAGTGTAGGGGTCGGGGAGGGGGGTGGTGGTGGGGAAGTGGGGAGGGCAGACAAGGGAGCCCTCAGACACCGTGCATTCAGGTCAGCTTCCCAGGGTCAGAGCCAGAGACAGGTAGGCAAGTGAGGTGCTGGGTCTAACAGAGAAGATCTAGTCTGCATCTGTGTAGTATATTGAAGAAAGTTCATTAAAAAGATTAAGTACAATGGGGTGGGTGAAGAGTAGCAAATGGAGCAAGGGAGAGTGTGGGAGACTCTGAACAGTTACTGCAACAGATGGCAGGAAGCTGTGGCCTCTGATTCTGTGTAGTATATTCTGATATCCAGAGGCAGAGACACCTAGATCTGGACGTAGAGATCTATCTTTAAACATATTTTACAGATTTCTTTTAACTTTTATTTTATATTGAAGCACAGTTGATTTACAGGTTGTGCTGGCATCAGGTGCACAGCAAAGTGATTTAGCTATACCTATACATCTGTCTATTCTTTCTCAGATTCTATTTCCCATATAGATTATTACAGAGTATTGAGTAGAGTTCCTACTGTGCTACACAGTAGGTCCTGGTTGATTGTCTATTCTCCACCTTTCCCCTTGGGTAACCCTAAGTTTGTTTTCTAAGTCTGTGAGGTTGTTTCCGCTTCATAAATAAATTCCTTTGTATAGCCTTTTAAATCTCATTTGATCCTCTACACAACCACTCCTGGATATTCATGTGTTTCTAGTAAGGTAATGGTTCTCTAATAGGTCAAATCAACAGCCTAGCTAGAAGAGATGGCAAAGTGACGACATGAGTCTAGGATTTTACCCTTATGCATGTCACTCCCTGCCTGTCTCTTTTCATACTGTACCTCCCTACCCATCACTTCCTAGGGTGGACCTGTCCTAAAGTCTAGTTCAAACCCCGCTTGAATGAAGTTAAGTCCACTGATCCCATCCCTTCTGACTACCAAGCATCCTTCGTGGTGTTCAACTATACTCAACTTAGTAACTGTTCCTTTTTTGACTTTGTGTGGTCCTGGGGTGCTGATCCCTGAGCTCCAGAGTCTGTTTTCCCTTGTTCTGCTTTTTTTTAAATGTTTACTTATTTTTGGTTGTGCTGGGTCTTTGCTGCTGCATTCAGGCTTTCTCTAGTTGCAGCGAACAGGGGCTGCTCTTTAGTTGCAGGGCACGAGCTTCTCATTGTGGTGGCTTCTCTTGTTGTGGAGCACAGACTCCAGGGTGCTTGGGCTCAGCAGCTGCAGCTTGTGGAATTAGCTGCACACTATGTGGAATCTTCCCAGAGGAGGGATTGAACCCATGTCCCCTGCACTGGTAAGCAGATTCCTAACCACGGGACCACCAGGGAAGTCCCAGAGTCTATTTTCTTAAGATGAGTTCAAAAGAAGATGCCTTTGGACATCAACTTCTGATAGCCCTTGGCACAGTGTATTCCTCAGCAGATAATAAGTGAATACTTCCCAAAGATAAATCATGGGAGTGGGAAGACAGCCAGAAGTACATATGTTTATGTGAGTGAGCATACATGTGTCAAGCAGGAAACAGGACCACTCCTGCTGAAATAGATGGAACATAGGAATCAGGCATTCCTGATATCACTGGGCAGGCAGGAAGAATAAGGGACCACCTTTAAACTATTGGTTTCAAGTTCAAATTACTCTAACTGTGATTCCCAGGTCAGAAAGCTGGTGTTGCTGGTGATGCCACACAATGACCTCACAGCTCTGCCTGCTTCTCCACTCTTCATGCCAGTCCAACTCACTGGCACAAGTTGAATTGCACCTAGAACCTTAGCTCTAAGAAAGAATGAGAAGGCAGCCTGTACGTGCTGCCATTATTCAGAAGCCAGGACCGTCATGTCAGGATATCTAGGAATCAGGAGGCTGGGTGAGGTGAATTCTTTGGAGGTATTTCAGATTTGAGCACCTTTCTTCCAGCTGGTGCAATTTGATGGAGGTCTTCAAGATCAGCCTTGGAGAGATGTGGTAACAATGGAAAATGATCTGTAACATGAAAGGGGTGTACAGACAAGAAAGGCAAGCATCCGTCACACTAGGGGTGCAGTAGGGTACAGCCGGCAGACCAGAGACTTTGAGGTATGTGAACCAGCTGCTCAGTAAAATCCCCTTCTCTAAGCCCCCTACCATCACCCCACCAGCCACTCCATCTCTCAACCCTGGTTGCCATCTTGAGTTTCTCTTTGATCAACAGGGCCCCCTAGTGGTATGTCAAAAAACACTCACATTTTCTGGAGCATAGCTACAAATTAGCTGGGTTTGAATTATGCTTTTATTCTGACACAAATCTAAACTGAGAGAATTGGAACCTGAACTCAGCATGCTTAGCTCCTGGCAACTAGGGAAGCTTCTACCTCTTCTGATGCGCCACGTTCACTCCAACTAGTCCTGATTCAGGGCTGCTGCTGCTAAGTCGCTTCAGTCATGTCCAACTCTGTGCGACCCCATAGACGGCAGCCCACCAGACTCCGCCGTCCCTGGGATTCTCCAGGCAAGAACACTGGAGTGGGTTGCAGTTGTCCTCAACTAGGGGCTGTTCTGGAGACATTTTTCATTGTCACAGCTTGGAAAGGGGAAGCCACTGGCATCTAGTGGGTCGAGACCAAGGATAATGCCTAAACATATGCAGTGCACAGGACAAGAGAGAGGTATCTGGTCAAAAATGCCTCGGTTGAGAAATTCTGCCTTTGGAAGAAGATTGTCCCCTCAGGATGCTCTCCAGGGTGTCACCAGGCTCAAGCCCTCTGCATTGCTCAAGGCCCTCTTTAAACTTCAGACAGGAGAGAGATGCAAAATAGGATGAAAGCCCACATATCTCACACCTGTTAAGACGGCCTTTTTTTTTTTTTTTTAAGGGAAAATAAAAAGTGCTGGAGCTACCCCACGTCCAAGGAGCGGTGGCTGCGCAGGCGCAGGAGGCCCGAGAGGAGCTACTCCACATTCAAGGTCAGGAGGGGCGGCCATTAGAAGATACCCCTCTTTCAAGGTAATGAACAGAAGCTGCGCTTTGCTGGAGCAGCCATGAAGAGATACCCCACGTCCAAGGTAAGAAAAACCCAAGTAAGATGGTAGGTGTTGCAAGAGGGCATCAGAGGGCAGACACACTGAACCATACTCACAGAAAACTAGTCAGTCTAATCACACTAGGACCACAGCCTTGTCTAATTCAATGAAACTAAGCCAGGCCCTGTGGGGCCACCCAAGACAGACAGGTCATGGTGGAGAGGGCTGACAGAATGTGGTCCACTGGAGAAGGGATGGCAAACCACTTCAGTATTCTTGCCTTGAGAACCCCATGAACAGTATGAAAAGGCAAAATGATAGGATACTGAAAGAGGAACTCCCCAGGTCAGTAGGTGCCCAATATGCTACTGGAGATCAGTGGAGAAATAACTCCAGAAAGAATGAAGG
>SJYW01016282.1:20697-61296 GCA_006410735.1 Raphicerus campestris | reverse complement strand
GATGGAATTTCAGTTGAGCTGTTTCAGGTCCTAAAAGATGATGCTGTGAAAGTGCTGCACTCCTCAATATGCCAGCAAATTTGGAAAACTCAGCAGTGGCCACAGGACTGGAAAAGGTCAGTTTTCATTCCAATCCCAAAGAAAGGCAATGCCAAAGAATGCTCAAACTACCGCACAGTTGCACTCATCTCACATGCTAGTAAAGTAATGCTCAAAATTCTCCACGCCAGCCTTCAAAAATACATGAACTGTGAACTCCCTGATGTTCAAGCTGGTTTTAGAAAAGGCAAAGGAACCAGAAATAAAATTGCCAACATCCACTGGATTATGGAAAAAGCAAGAGAGTTCCAGAAAAACATCTATTTCTGCTTTATTGACTATGCCAAAGCCTTTGACTGTGTGGATCACAATAAACTGTGGAAAATTCTGAAAGAGATGGGAATACCAGACCACCTGACCTGTCTCTCGAGAAATCTGTATGCAGATAAGGAAGCAACAGTTAGAACTGGACATGGAACAACAGACTGTTCCAAATAGGAAAAGGAGTACATCAGGGCTGTGTATTGTCACTCTGCTTATCTAACTTATATGCAGAGTACATCATGAGAAACACTGGACTGGAAGAAGCACAAGCTGGAATCAAGATTGCTGGGAGAAATATCAATAACCAGAGATATGCAGATGACACCACCCTTATGGCAAAAAGTGAAGAGGAACTAAAAAGCCTCTTGATGAAAGTGAAAGAGGAGAGTGAAAAAGTTGGCTAAAAGTTCAACATTCAGAAAATGAAGATCATGGCATCTGGTCCCATCACGTCATGGGAAATAGATGGGGAAACAGTGGAAACAGTGTCAGACTTTATTTTGGGGGGCTCCAAAATCACTGCAGATGGTGACTGCAGCCATGTAATTCAAAGATGCTTACTCCTTGGAAGGAAAGTTATGATCAACCTAGATAGCATATTCAAAAGCAGAGATATTGCTTTGCCAACAAAAGTCCATCTAGTCAAGGCTATGGTTTTTCCAGTAGTCATGTATGGATTTGAGAGTTGGACTGTAAAGAAAGCTGAACACCGAAGAATTGATGCTTTTGAACTGTGGTGCTGGAGAAGACTCTTGAGAGTCCCTTGGACTGCAAGGAGGTTCAACCAGTCCATCCTAAAGGAGATCAGCCCTGGGTGTTCTTCGGAAGGACTGATGCTGAAGTTGAAACTCCAGTACTTTGGCCACCTCATGCAAAGAGTTGACTCATTGCAAAAGACCCTGATGCTGGGAGGGATTGGGGGCAGGAGGAGAAGGGGATGACAGAGGATGGATGGCTGGATGGCATCACTGACTCGATGGACATGAGTTTGAATGAACTCCGGGAGTTGGTGCTGGACAGGGAGGCCTGGCATGCTGCAACTCGTGGGGTCACAAAGAGTCGGATATGACAGGGCAATTGAACTGAACTGAACTGAATGGGTTCTTCGTTAAAATGTAGAGATTAGAAACCGTGTCCAGAAAAAGTAGACGGTATCGTGCCTGCCACATGACAAGCGCTCAATAAACAGGAATCATGAGTAGTAACAGTTGTCATTTATTGAACAGAGATACAGGTAAAGAATCAAAATTGCTGTTTTGTAGGTCAGAACAAGTATCATTAGTTTCTTATGGTTCAGACCCACCCACTGTGCTTCATATGGATTAAGATGTTCAGTTATGACAATGGCCTTTTATTATCCCATTTCAAAAGGGAGTACACTGAGTTCTAGT
The DNA here is from genome assembly GCA_006410735.1 of Raphicerus campestris. Taxonomy (NCBI): domain Eukaryota; kingdom Metazoa; phylum Chordata; class Mammalia; order Artiodactyla; family Bovidae; genus Raphicerus; species Raphicerus campestris. The sequence goes on along the minus strand of SJYW01016282.1, from coordinate 59,542 downwards.
GAGGCTAAGAAATTTCCCAGGGTCACACTAGTAAATAGCAGTGTCTCCCTGTAACTCATCTCCCAGAAATCCCCACGCTGATTCATTCTCCTCCTTCAGGCTTTAGCTGAGTCACTTCCACAGAGGGGGCTCCCCTAAGCCCTCCCCTACAACTCTCCCACCCCTCTGATGCCCACCCAGCTTTGTTTTCTTCACATCACTCATCACCCTCTGCTATGTTGTTGCTCATATATTCATTCTCTTCCTCAACTTGGCTTGAAACTTTATGAAAGCAAGGATCCTATCTCAGTAACCACTAGAGACCCAGCACCTAACCCAGTGCCCAGTACAGGTAGATATATAAAAAATGCTTGTGAAATGCATGATCAAAGGAACAAGACAATCTGATTCATTTCTTAAACTAATATGTATGATTTGATGCTTAACTAACTGCCTTCTAGATACAACAGAGCTCAAACCTAGAAGAAAGAAGTTGGAGGAGATAATCTGCCCTCCCTAGTGTGTGGGATCTGTCTTCCTGGCCCCTCGATCAAGAACATAATCACAAATACGCACACGGATGCAGACACATCCTCCATAGCTCACGTTGCTTTTGCTCCAGAGTCGGGGTGGGGGGACTTGGTCATAAACTCCCAGGCAGAAAACCATGGCGACCATCTTCTGGTTCTAATAAAAGTTTGATGAGTCAGTGTCATGAATGACTATAACCAAATTGAGTCTGATCACATTCATTTTCAAAAGGCCATGTTTCAGCCACATCATTTGATAGGAGTAATTGCTCTGGAGGTTATTCTCAGCATCGTTCCACACGGGTGAGACGTTTCAGGTGATGATCAGGAGTGCTGGACAGGCATGCTGCTGGGGGATGAAGTGGGAGGGGGCCAGTCCCTCCAGCAGCCTATCCTATGCCTCTACACTCACGCTTTATGTCAGGAAACCCTGCAAAAATCACAAATGATAACCTGGCCAAGTGTTTTCCAGCGTCCTCAGGTATCTTTCTCTCCACAGTCTGCGATCCTTAAATCTCTCGCTTCAAGTTTTCTGGGTAGAGATTTACAGCAATGAAAAGATCATTGCCTTTATTTTTAAATTTTTATCAAAGTACAGTTGATTTACAAGACTGTATTAATTTCTGCGGCACAGCCAAGTGACTCAGCTAACTATCTATCTATCTATCTACCTATTCCTTTCCATTATGGCTTATCACAGCCTATTGAATATAGCTCCCTGTCCTACACAGGACCTTGCTATTTACCCATTCTATACAAACAAGTTTGCACCTGCAAATCCCAAACTCTCAGACCCACCCTCTTCCACGCCACTGCCCCCTGGCAACCACAGTCTGTTCTCTGTGTCTGCGAGTCTGTTTCTGTTTTGCAGATAGGTTCATTTGTGTTGTATTTTAGATTTCCACCTGTAAATGATATTATATGCTATCTATCTTCCTCTTTCTGGCTTCCTTTGGCTCGTATAATTATCTCTAGGTACATCTATGTTGCTGCAAGTGGTATTATTTCAATCCTTCTATGGCTGAGTAATATTCCATAGTATGTGTGTGCCACATCTTCTGTATTCATTCATCTGTTGATGGACATTTAGCTTGCTTCCATGTCTTAGCTATTGTGACTAGTGCTCCTATGAACACAGGAGTACATATATCTTTTCGAATTGCAGTTTTGTCTCGGTATATGCCTAGGAGTGGAACTGTTGGATCATATGGCAACTCTATTTTTAATTTTTTGAGGAACTTCCATACTGTTCTCCATAGTGGCTGCAACAAGTTACATTCCCACCAACAGTGTAAGAAGATTCCCTTGTCTTTACACCCTCTTCAACATTTATTACTTACAGACTTTTTAATGATGACCTTTCTGACCAGTGTTCAGTGGTACTGTGTTGTAGTTTTGATTTGTATTTTCTAATAATTAGTGATGATGAGCATCTTTTCATGTGCCAATTGGCCATCTGTGTCTTTTTTTAGATTAATTTATTTATTATAATTGGAGGCTTATTACCTTACTATATTGTGGTGATTTTTGCCATACATTAACATGAATCAGCCATGGGTTTATGTCTTCTTTAAAGAAATGTCTGTTTATGTCTTCTGCCCATTTTTCAACTGGATTCTTTTTTGTCATTGTTGTTACTGAATTTTATGAGCGTTAGTGTATTTTGTAAATTAAGCCCTTGTTGAAGACCTTGACCTTGAGTCAGATCTTTGAGTCTGAATCTTGGCTCTGCTTCTTGCTGTCTGTGTGACCTTGGAGAAATTGTTCAACCTCTCTGAGTTCTGAGTATCAGTCTTTAGTGGGAAAAAGTGTCCCTGTAGTCCTTTCAGAGAATCTAGGCTCAGATGTCATAGATTCACTTCCAGAGCCCTGAACCTACATACTGTCAGAAAAGCTCAGGTTCTGTGAGTCTAAGAGTAAGTGGACCTATAAGAATGGTCCTAACCATTATGTGGGCTATNGTGTGACCTTGGAGAAATTGTTCAACCTCTCTGAGTTCTGAGTATCAGTCTTTAGTGGGAAAAAGTGTCCCTGTAGTCCTTCCAGAGAATCTAGGCTCAGATGTCATAGATTCACTTCCAGAGCCCTGAACCTACATACTGTCAGAAAAGCCCAGGTTATGTGAGTCTAAGAATAAGTGGTCCTATAAGAATGGTCCTAACCATTATGTGGGCTATAAATGAAGTGTTATTCTTTATTTTCTTTCCTGGGATACTTATACAACACTGTAATATATCTTCCACTGAAAATTAGTTAGAAACATGGTTTTTAAGGAAGAGAATAAAAATCACCTAAAATCCAACCAACCACCACTAATATGTTAGCATATTTCCCACTTGATATTTTTCTGTGAAGATATAAAGAGAAAATATTGCTTTAAGATGTGGCCATGAATTTCTTTTTGTGTATGAAATAATGCATTGGAGAGCCATTTGGGGTAGAAGATGGGCTTGTGGCCATTGGTGTGTTTCAGAGAGAGAGAGAGAGAGATGCCCCTTGTGTACATAGCTCTTCTCTTGAANCCAACCACCACTAATATGTTAGCATATTTCCCACTTGATATTTTTCTGTGAAGATATAAAGAGAAAATATTGCTTTAAGATTTGGCCATGAATTTCTTTTTGTGTCTGAAATAATGCATTGGAGAGCCATTTGGGGTAGAAGATGAGCTTGTGGCCATTGGTGTGTTTCAGAGAGAGAGAGAGAGATGCCCCTTGTGTACATAGCTCTTCTCTTGAGGGGGAGGGCTAAAGATCCAAAAACGAGAGGAGTGAGGGGCCACCAGCACTGTGTGAGGCTCTGTGCTGTGCTTGGGTTAGTGGAAATTTGGGGGAGAAATGGAGATGTGGATGAAGAGGAATCCATATTACTCATTTCCAGATTGTTAGTTTCATGGTATGCATCCCCCACATCTCCTGCCTTGACAAGCAGATTCTTTACCCCTGAGCCACCAAGGAGGCCCAAAGGAAGATTAGGGTTCTGGAAGGCATGGAGGACTTGAGGCTGGGCAAACAGAAACCACAGTGTCTGCTTCTGCCCTGGTTCCATAGATTGATTTTTTCCCTTTCATTAAAGTTAAAAAGCCATTCTCTCCGTCCTCCCCAGGACCCACGCCTCTTTCTGGATTCCTTTTCACACAGATTCCTAAGAAAACAGACTCCCAACCAGCAGCAGCAAGAATGAGTGCAATTCAGACATCGGGTCCAGATGTTTACCCCATCACCTGGCTGCGAGCATAGACCCAGGTGTTCATCTCTCACAAGAGATGGACCTCAGCCCTGGAAAAAGGGGTGGAGAAAGGGCAGGAGGCTCAAATTGCATGGGGAGGTTCATCACTTCTTAGCTGGAAGGAAAACCTTGGCAAGGGAGGACTGATCCATGGAAGCTTTGCTGTTGCCATGGAAGCTGCTGGTATCTGTGCTCTGGGAGCTCTTGTCTGTTGTTCAGTCTCTCAGTTGTGCCCTACTCTTTGTGACCTTGTGGACTATAGCCTGCCAGGTTTCCCTGTCCTTCACTACCTCTGAGAGTTTGCTCAAACTCGTGTCCATTGAGTTGATGATGCCTTCCAACCATCTCATCCTCTGTCACCCTCTTCTCCTCCTGGAATCTCTGGCTATAGTTAATTGAAATCAGAGAGAAGGAGAAGATACAGAAGATCCCAGTTTTTTTGCAGACTGAGTGACTCAGGAGCAGATGCAGTTAATGGCTTTCTCTAGGACTTCAACCAATCAGGCAAGGATGATGCTGCCCATGTGCGTGCATGGGTGCTAAGTTGCTTCAGTCATGTTTGGCTCTTTTAGAACTTAAGTCACTTCAGTCATGTCTGACTCTTTGTGACCCTGTGGACTATAGCCCACCAGGCTGCCCCGTCCATGGGAATTCCTAGGCAAGAAACTGGAGTGGGTTGCCATGCCCTCCTCCAGGGGATCTTCCTGACCCAGAGATCAAACATGTGTCCCCCTTGGCTCCTGCCTTACAGGCTGATGTCTGATACTACCCATGGGGGCTGGTAAAGGGAAGTAGTGTGCCCACTGATGATGTAGTGTTCCCACGCTTGAGGTCTGGAATTTTTTTTTTTTTGCAATTTCTACTTTTAAAAAATTATTTATTTATTTATTTTTGCTGGGCTGGGTCTTTGTTGTGTGTGCATACTTTAGTTGCCATGAGCGGAGGCTACTCTTCATTGCAGTACACAAGCTTCTCATTGTGGTGGCTTCTCCTTTTGCAGAGTGTAGACTCTAGAACACAGGCTCAATAGCTGTGGCATATGGGTTTAGTTGCTCTGATGCATGTGGGATCTTCCTGAACCAGGGATCAAACCTGTGTTCCCTGCACTGGCAGATTCTTAACCACTGAGCCATCAGGGAAGTCCTATGATTTCTTTATCTACAACACACATGTATGCTAGACTGAGTTCAAAAGTGTCTCCAAGTCTTCACCACTCCTGGCATCCATAACTTTGCAACATGGCCTTGCAGTTTCTCTGATCAAGAGGGGTCTGCTTCTCCACCCCCACCCACACACAGCAACAAAGACCAGTGCAGCCTAAATAAATAAATAAATGAATCTTTTCTTTTAAAAAGTAGAAATTTATTGGTTGAAAGTCCATAAGTCCATAAATATGGTCTGGCCTCAGGATTCTCTTTAGTTACTAGGATGTGGTGGGATTAACTCTGCTGGTTCCCAGCTGAGGTCTCAGGATGTCTTGTGTGTTCCACTCTTGTTCTTGGAAGCTCACCAGGTGCCATGTGAACAAGGCAAAGCCAGCTTGCTGAATGATGGATGACATGCAGCCCACTCACCCTCCACCCCAGCCAACAACCAAGCATGTGAGCAAGGTTATCCTAGATCTACCAGCCCCAGCCAACTGGTCAACCAACCATAGCCTTAGACCAGTCAAGATCACTCAAATGTTTTAAGGCATTAATACAAGATGATGGGGATCTGAGAAATGAGTGGAAAGAGAGAGACTTAGATGACTAAGAGAACAAAGTGAAACAGTTTCTTCTTCACACCCCACATCTTATTTTGAGCCTCACATCTGAAAGTGGAGGCTTGATATCCCAACAAGGCTTAGCCTATCCATCAAAACAATCAATATTCCAAATTGGCATCCACCCTCCCACAGACTTTAACTTTCCTGAATAATGCCCTGTTTTATGTTAGCCCAAGAATGGAAATCTGTATCCTTTCCAGCCCCAGTGACTGAATGTCTTAAAAAATAGGTATATATTTAGGATTTCCAAAAGAGATTATGAGCAATTGCTAATAATTATTTGAAGCCATTAGAGTTGGACCCAGCACAATTAATGCTACTGTTGAATTTTGATAATACCATAAAGATAATTTGAGCTCAGTGCGAGAATGGATGCCAAGACACACTCAACAATTGAACAGAATTTTCAAACATACAGATGTGATCTTTTCAAGTGGAGTGAATTCAAGTGTATTGAATTGCAACACAATGATGGTCTCTTGTACATTTCCTAGAATATTCAGAGTTGAGAGGCAGATGTTTCCAGAGAAAGGACAAGCTCAGAAGAATCTGGCTTGATTCCTCAGGAGCTGGATGGGGTGCCAACATGTAACCCAATTCAGACCAAAACAATGGCAGCTCTTTGAGTCAATTGAGTCATGATTTCCGTATTCACTTCCTGGGCTGCCCTAACAAGTTACCACAATTATGATGCCCTAAAATAACAGAAATGTAGGTAAGAAACCCAAAGTCAAGGTGTCAGTAGGCTTGGTTTCCTCAGGAGGCTCTGAAGGAGAATCTGTTGCAGGCTTCTCTCCTAGCTTCTAGTAGCTCCTGCCAGTCCTTGGCATTCTTTGGCTTCCTGTAGTTTTCCTGTCAAAGTTATTGTACTGGTAGTCATAGAGCAGAGATCTAGACTATTTTCCATCACCCAAGGACAGGGAATCTTCTAGGCTTCTCCATGGTTGAAAAACTAAGGTGCATAATGACAAGTGTTCATGTTCTTTTCCTCTTTCTGAAATGCTATCATCAGGCAGGGTTTATTCTTACCTTATGGCCTCAAGAAGGCTGCTACAATTCCAGGCATTGCATAAAGGCAATGCAGCCCACGGTCAGAAAAGAGATTGTAAATGTCGGCTGTCTTTCTTCTCCGTGGACTCCTCTTTCCCATAGTCCACCCCCAGTCCACTTAGACTTCAAGACTCACTGTCCAGGTTTACATGTGTGCAGAGATAAATACAACACGGCTAGACAATGATCCCTCAGGAATAGGAGAGTCAATAAATAAATTCCTAAGTAGCCGGAAAAAAAAAAAAAAAACTCTGGATTCGGAGACCACAGTGTGTGGGGTTCAAATCCCAGCCCTGGCTCCTTATCCACTGTGTAGTTCTGGCAGCTTTGCAGGCTGCAGCTTCTTCTCTGTAAATTGGATAAACAGCTCTTCTAGTCTTAGCTCCCTTTATCACTTTCTCATGTCTGAGAAGCCAGAACCCATAAAACCACAGTCTTCCTTTGGCACCTTCGATTTTTCTCTCCAACAAGCTGCTCAGAGGTGCCAAGGGAAACCAATTATTAAAGAGAATTATGTCCCAGGCAGTCTAAGCATGTGATAATTTTCTGGTTCTAAGCTGGAAATTAATTTCAACCAGATGGAGGTGCCCTGCCCTTGACGCTGGCCACCAAATTGTTGCCATTTTACTTCTCTGAAGGAGGCTCTACTATAATATCAGAGAGAAAACAAGGGCTCTTTTCTACCCTTTACTCCAAATCCGCTCTGGCTCAAAAGCCTTAAATATTTCCAAATGCTGAAAAACAACAGCAAACAGCAACAACTTTCTGGATGTGTTAATGTGTCCTCCATCGCTCTGTCGTGTCTGACTCTTTGCGACCTCGTGGACTGAGGCCAAGTCTGTGGTTGACTGCATGATGCTAAAAAAATCTTTTCTAGCTCTAAGAACCCAAGAAAGGAGTGCAAACTCTTTTCCTGGCAGTAGACATAACAAGCATGACAGTCACCCAACTTCACTTGACAAACCCAATCCGTTGTCAGTGTGAGGTCCACATCAGTCCCCACTTCATTAGACCTGATTGCCCTTCTTTATTGAGACATCTCTCTAACATCATAGCTTTAGAAAGCAAACTGCCTAGAAAGTTTCTTTCCTATGGAGATGAGGCCATAAGGTATATAGTTTCTGTTCTCTTCCAGGGGCCTAGGAGTGGTTGGTTACCAAGGGTATTGGATGCCCCCAGCCTGCTCCTTTGGGACTTCCCAGGTGGTACTAGTGGCAAAGAACCCACCTGCCAATGCAGGAGCCTTAAGAAATGCAGGTCCAATCCCTGAATGAGGAAGATTCCCTGGAAGAGGGCATGGCTACCGAGCTCAAGTATTATTATTATTTTTTAATTTTGTTTTATTTTACTTTACAATACTGTATTGGTTTTGCCATACATTGACATGAATCCGCCATGGGTATATATGAGCTCCCAANCAAGATTTGTATGGAAATTCAAAAAACCTTGAATAGCCAAGGCAGTCTTGAGAAAGAAGAATGGAACTGGAGGAATCAACTTGCCTGACTTCAAGCTCTACTACAAAGCCACAGTCATCAAAACAGTATGGTACTGGCACAAAGACAGAAATATAGATCAATGGAACAAAATAGAAAGCTCCAGTATTCTTACCTGGAGAATTCCATGGACAGAGGAGCATGATGGGCTCCAGTCCATGGAATCGCAAAACGCGGGACATGACTGAAGGGACTTAGCACGCATGCACACAGCCTGCCCCCTTGGTCTCTTTCATTTCTGAGGAGTAGCTGGTAGCATTGCAAGCACTTTGCAAAGGAGACTTTCTCAAGGAAGAAAAGCAGTGTTCGTTACACAGATTGCTCCCAAGGCAGGGGAGTGGCAGGAGACTTTGGGGGATTTCTGAGCTGTGAATGCCGAGTGATGAAGAGGCTGTGGAATTAACCAGAAGAGGAGCACAGGGGTTGAATTACTGGCAATGTTTGGGTTTTCTCCCGGTCCAGGTGATCCTGGGAGCAGAAAGGACTCAGAAATTTCAATGTGGAGAGGAAAAGCAAAGCTCCTTGCAGAAGTTGTGGGTCCGCTGGCCAGAACTTCTCCTGACCTAATTCTCCCTGGCTCTGAAGAGTGTCAGTGGGAACTTCTGAACCACAGGGCTCTTCGATTTGCACCCACTGCATCTTAGTCTCCAGTCCTCAGCGGGCTGCTCACTGCCCACGCCTGACTCTGTTCCTTGACTTCTGTCTTCACCTGTGGTTCCTCATGGCCACCAGCTTAATCCCACCTTCAGCACCTGCAGCCAGGTCACAGCAGTGCTTTCTGTCCGGTCTCTTGTGCATGCTAAGTCGCTTCAGTTGTGTCTNTGTCTTCACCTGTGGTTCCTCATGGCCACCAGCTTAATCCCACCTTCAGCACCTGCAGCCAGGTCACAGCAGTGCTTTCTGTCCGGTCTCTTGTGCATGCTAAGTCGCTTCAGTTGTGTCTGACTCTGTGCAATCCTATAGACTGGAGCCTGCCAGGATCCTCTGTCCGTGGGATTCTCCAGGCAAGAACGCTAGAGTGGGTTGCTGTGCCCTCCTCCAGGGGATCTTTCCAACCCAGGGATCAAACCCGAGTTTCAGGTCTCCTGCATTGGCAGGTGAGTTCTTTACCATGCGTGCCACCTTGGAAGCCCATCCAGTTGCTTAGATTTGTTCTATTTATTTCTCCTATGTGTCTCCTTCCTCTGATCTAATCTTTCTGAGTTCTATTGTCATACCCCTGGGTTTCATGACCTCTTGTCTGGCATAAGTAGTTTCCTCCATCAGAAGTTAAATAAGAAGGTACTCCCCCGCCAAAGTTCCTCTTGTCCCTTGACAATTCCCTCCACCCCACCCCTTCTCATCCCCAGGGAGACACTGGTCAGCTTTCTGTCTTTATAGGCTGGCTTGCATTTTCCAGGATATTAGAGCAACAGAATCATACAATGTATGCTCTTTTTTTTTTTTTTTTGGTCTGACTTCTTTCATTTGGCATATTTATTTTTGAGATTCATCATTGTTGTTGAAGATATCAAAAGTTCATTATCTTTATTTTTTAAAGGAAATATTTATTTATTTATCTGGCTGTGCTAAGTTTGAGTTGTGGCATGTGGGATCTTCCCTGGTGGCTCAGAAGCTAAAGAATCTGCTTGCAAGGCAGAAGACCTGGGTTTGATCCCTGGATGAAGAAGATTCCCCTAGAGGAGGACGTGGCAACCCACTCCAGTATTCTTGCCTGGAGAATCCCAAGGACAGAGGAGCCTGGTGGGCTACAGTCCATGGGATCACAAAGAGTCAGATACAATGGAAGTAACTAACACTTTCATACTCATGCAGAATCTAGTTTCCTGACCAGGGATCAAACCCCAGACCCCTGCATTGGGAGCTCAGAGTCTTAGCCACTGGACCACCAGAGAAGTGCCAAAAGTTCATTACCCTTTATTATCACACAGCATTGCATCATACGTGTTTATCCAGTCACTTCCACTCACTCCACAACCCCAGCTGGGTGCTTCTGCTTCAGGTCTGTTGCATATGAAGCTTTTATGAATACGTATCTACAAGTCTTTGGATAACACTTATTTCTTTTGAATAAACACCAAGATGTGGAATGGCTGGGTCAAATGGTAATTTATTATCTTTGACCAGATCTTGAATAATTGGATACTGTGTTATAGAAAAGGATGATACCTGTGAACTTCTATATATAGTTTTGGGATGCCTACAGGTACTTATTATGGAACCAAAAGACACATTCTTTTCTCTCCTTGTTGTTGTTCAGCTACTAAATCATATCAGACTACAGGCTCCCCTGCCCTCCACTGTCTCCCAGAGTTTGCTCAAATTCATGTCCATTGAATCCAGTGATGCCATCCAACCGTTTCATCCTCTGTTGCCCTCTTCTCTCTTATCCTTCCCTCAACCCCACAGATTTCTGCCTTGCTGGCTTCTTGCCTTCAAAACAGATTAGGAAGGAAGAATCCAGCTTTTCTTCACATCTCAAAATATTGTGTGTACTTGGAGCCACTCTTTAATGACTATTCCTTCATGGTCCCAGGGTAACTTTATAAGAGACCATGTTGGTTTCCAAAGGATGGGACAGGCTTACTGAATATTTATCCTGTTAAAGGAGTTAGAAAGGAAAATATGCATTCGTCTTGTAAGCATCTTCGAATTTTACCACGTTTTCCAGGCAGCAGATATTAATGGGTCAGTAACAGTTCTGGCTGGATGGCATCATGGACTCGATGGATGTGAGTCTGAGTGAACTCTGGGAATTGGTGATGGATAGGGAGGCCTGGTGTGCTGTGATTCATGGGGTTGCAAAGAGTCGGACACGACTGAGCGACTGAACTGAACTGAACAGTTCTGGAGCCAGACCACCTAGATTTGAATTCAGGTTATTCTCTAGATCATGGACTTTGTGCAAGTTACTTAACTTTCTTTGTCTGTTTCCTCATCTGCAAAAAGCAGACCGTGGGCTCCTTCTGAAGATTAAAGGTGAAAGCATCGTGCCTGTCGTGTTGTAAGTTCCCTAGAAACATTATCTGTTATTGTTAATATCCAGTCTCCTTCCTGCCTCAGTTCTCATCACTATGATAACTTATGTAACAAAAGGGATCCCAGGTGACCTCTGATCCTTCCAGAGTTTACGACACCATCATGCCATTCATCAATCTGCTTTGAAGTTGCCTTGTGAGTCTGTAAGTTTCATAATCAATGGTCCTAAGCACCAATCTCAAGAGAAATGGAAATAAAAGAGGTATTTTAAAGCAATTAGTTGGGACCATAGACATACCCAAAGAAATAAAACCAAAATTCATTATGTTAGTTTATGGGCATTCATGGCTATTTTCCTTAAGATAATTTTAAATATCTACCAGAATTTTGGTCATTAGGAGGGGAAATTGCACGAAAAAAAATCAAGATTTTCTCTCATACCAATCCTGTTTTACTAACATTGAACCTTGATACAAATAATGTTCTATCCAGGTAACTCTGCCTTATTAATATTCTTCAGCATGCAGTCACCTCTGGGAACTTCATCACGTTCAATGATACTGTGAGGTTTTAGAAATATCCAGGGCTGAGTGGGTTGGCTTTTAGGAATAATGAGCTTTCTGAGGTCCATCTGCTTTTCAAGGTTTTCTGCGTCCTCCGTGGTGGGGCTGTCAGTTGCCTCTTCTCCTATCTGCTTCCTCAAGCTTCTTCTCATCTCCTTCTTCGGTTGCTTGCAAAGTGTGATATAATTTACCTCCAACTCAGACCTCAGGGGCTAGAGTTTGCTTTGAGCTATATTGATGACCTCTGTTTGGATCCTCTCTCATATTTTGATATCAAGGTTGCTGGTTCAATCTCTACTCCTCATTAGGGGTTTGAATAATCAAGGTTGGTATAAGAGTAGCTGCTGGTATATGAGTACCGTGTCATATTTGTATAACAAAGGGGAGCTAATTTATTTCATTTGAGATTCTCCTAAGAAAGGGAAACATTACAGTTAGTCCCAGAGAGGCATTTTCAATTCAGGAATGGGATGGATGACTTCAGCTCTCTCAACAGTCTAGTCAAAGAGCAGTGAGATGCTGTGGAATGAATTGGGGTTTACAGCCAGACAGAACCAGATTCCAATTTCAGCCTTAGCTACCCAGCAACAGAATGGCTAGTCCCTTGTCCCCAGAATTTGGGGTCTAGAGGTTTATGGATGTCAAGTATTTGGCACTCAGGAAGCTGGAATGCCTTCATCTCCATACTCTCTCCAGAGGTCGTTTCCCTCAGCTATCCAGTGGAGGGACAGAGATGAGACATCCTAGAAGCAGACTCCACAAGAGCAGAATCCAGTCTAGTTGGCAGAGCCTGGCTCTGCTGCCACGAAGATGTTTCATAAATAAATGGTAAATGATTGAAGAGTACCAGGTTCTAGAATCAGGCTGAGATGGTAATGGGCATTCCTGGTACTTATGGGAGTACATGAGAAAAAATTTCTTTGGCTGTTTCAGTCCTAATTAACGTTGTGCTTGATTGAAATTCACAGCCTCCCAAACACGTCCCACTATTCCTATTTCCCCTTTGCATGTTCCTTACAAACGCACATCTCGTTCCTGTTCTTGACAGCTCTGTGTCTGGCTAAAATGGGTTCAGCCCAGCCTCCCTCTGCCTCTAACCTGGGTAATTAACTTTGGTCTAAGCTGCAACTCATTACCTCCTGGCAGGTGTTAACTGAGGCAGAGCTGACCTCTTAGGAGTTCATTAGTCAGATGCCAGAGGTAGAACGTGGGCTCAGACTGCCAAGGCCTCCATGACAGCGCTGTGGACCAGAAGTCTCTCTGTTGGAGTGCTTTTACATCAGCATGTTTAAAGAATAAAATAGCAATGACCTGTCATGTCTTGGATATTCTCCCTGTAGGATGCCTTCTTGCCAAACTTTACTTTGGCACGATGCCATCTGCTTGCATTTAGGAACCAGATGAGAAATAACCTGTAAACTGGTTCTGTGTTTGCTCAAAAGCTGTTATTGACAGCTATGCTCATTCCTTAATACAGGGCCCTCCCTCTAAGCAGCCCTCCGAGAAATTCTTGCTGCTTTTCAGTACGAGAGACAGTTATACTTTTCCAGGGCAGCTGATGGTGGAGAAGTGCAGTGAGAGACCAGACCTGGATGTGAATTTCATCTTTACCACTGTATTTTTTAATATTTTTAAAAATATTTGTTTTTATTTGGCTGCACTGGGTCTCAGGTGCATCATGCGGGATCTTGAGTTGTAGTCTGCAAACTCTTAATTTCACCATGTGAGATCTAGTTCCCTGATCAGGGATTGAACCTGGGTTCCCTGCATTGGGATCATGGGGTCTTAGCCACTGGACCACCAGAGAAGTCCCCATCCTTACCACTTTCTAACTCTCAGCTCTCAGCTTGAGCACCTCTTTCATTTTAAAACTCAGAAGATAATACTTGGCTTGCATTTTGTTGTGAGGATTAGATGAGGTCATTCCTGTAGAAGCCTTGTACTCAGTTTGTACTTGGTTGATGGCCATCACCACTGTTTGCTTCTGTGTATAGACACGAAGCTCATAACTAATTGTCTTTGCTTCCTCTAGACGCTAGGAGGTACAAAAGCAAATCTGTAATCAATCTCCAGCAAACCTCTAGGATTCCTTGGTATATAGATTTTGTGTAACAAACCTTGCTCCTGGTTTTCCCTCCACTTATTCTTTATCTTGTTGGGGTGTTTTCTGTTTGGATATTTTAATTCATTGGGACTTCCCTGGTAGCTCAGCTGGTAAAGAATCTGCCCGCAATACAAGAGACCCTGGTTTGATTCCTGGCTCAGGAAAATCCCCTGGAGAAGGGATAGACTACCCACTCCAGTATTATGGGCATCCCTGGTGGCTCAGATGGTAAAGAATCTGCCTGCAGTGCGGGAGACCTGGGCTCAATCCCTGGGTTGGGAAGATATTTTAATTAATTGGTTATAATGTATTCTACTTGAAATATTGTATATATCTTTCATACCTGACTCAAATACTGTTTGGGACAAGCTGGGATATAAACATTCTAATACAAAATTAAAGAAAGAAAGGGAAAAGACTGGCAACCTCTGGCATTCAGTTCTAATTGGTCAGTTTTTTAAATGTGAAGAAAAAATCAGTACAGAAGCTATCAAGAAAATGATTAGTGTCCACTCTAAAGATGGAAGTTATATTTTTGAGATGAACCCTTTATCAGATATATTATTTGCATTCATATTGACCTGGTCCTTCCTGCTGTTACTGCTGCTAAGTCACTTCAGTCGTGTCCGACTCTGTGCGATCCCATAGATGGCAGCCCACCAGGCTCCCCCATCCCTGAGATTCTCCAGGCAAGAACACTGGAGTGGGTTGCCATTTCCTTCTCCAACGCATTAAAGTGAAAAGTGAAAGTGAAGTCGCTCAGTCATGTCTGACTCTTATCAACCTCATGGACTGCAGCCCACCAGGCTCCTCTGTCCATGCGATTTTCCAGGCAAGAGTACTGGGGTGGGTTGCCATTGCCTTTTCCCTGGTCCTTCCTAGGTATCTACAAAAATGATCAAACAATATATGCTGTGGCTCAATGGGTAAAGAATCTACCTGCAATGCAGTAGACACAGGAGACTTGGGTTCAATCCCTGGGATGGGAAGATCCCCTGGAGAAGAAAATGGCAACCACCCCAGTATTCTTGCCTGGGAAATCCCATGAACAGAGGATGCTGGCAGGCTGCAGTCCATAGGGTCTCTAAGAGTTGGACATGACCGAGCAACTAAGAACACAATGAGATAAATGCAACTTCATGACCGGAGTGATGGTTAAAAGTAGGCGTATAACTCAAGTGAAGTCAATAAGAGTCAGTGAGAATCAGCCTTAAAACTTTCTCTGGAATTATTAAGAAAGGCATGCTATCTTTCTGATTGGGCTTCCCCAGGGGCTCAGACAGTAAGGAATCTGTCTGCAATGCATGAGACGTGGGTTCAATCTCTGGGGCAGGTAGATCCCCTGGAGAAGGGAATGGCAGCCCATGCCAGTATTCTTGCCTGAAGAATTCTATGGACAGAGGACCCTAGTGGGCTACAGTCCCTGGAGTTGCAAAGAGTCAGACATGACTGAACAACTAACATTTTCGCTTTCCTCTTGCTGATAAAGTTGTTGAAGAGCTAGTGTGGGAGTCAGGAGCTGCTGGTGGCCATCCCCCATCATATGCAGATAGTTATCTTGAGAATAAAGCCAACAGAGAGAAAAGTCTGTAGAAAGAGACTCCTGATGTTGCTGAGGACCTTGATGGAGCTACGCCTGAAACCAGTAAAACTCCTAGAATTTGAAGAGACCTAAGACAATACATTTTTTTGGTTATTAGGCTGTTTTTTAAATTGAATTATTTATTTTAATTGGAGGGTAGTTACTTTGCAATATTATCCTGGTTTTTGCTATACATCAACATAAATCAGCCGTAGGTGTACATGTGCCCCCTATCCTGAAACCCCCTCCCACCTCCCTCTCCACCCCATACATTTTTGTTCCACTTTTTAACTTAATTTGAGTTGGTTTCTAACACCACCAACCAAAAGAATCCAACCTGAGGCAGTCTCCTGATTTTATTTTAGGGCTCTATCCTTTGCTTTGTGATTTAAAAACTCATTAACAGCTGAAGACTTCAGAACCCCACTCTGTTCTGTAATAATATTAGCGCTTTCCATTCATAGTTCCTTAGTCATCTTTGTCACTCTTTTCTCTGTAGCCTGAATATAATAGGACTTTTTTGACACCAGATGAAAAGGTACCAAGTCACTGAGCTATTCCAGTGGGTCAGGAAGATGCTTGGGTGAATTAAACATTTTCTCCTAAAACTGACCGATATTTATCAGATCCTTTGGCTCTGGCCTGATGCCTTCCAGAGGTAAAGGGCATAGAATTAGCTGAGTCTTTCTCTGGGTCCCAGCTGCCAGCTACAGGTCCCTCATTTTCACAAGTACAGAATGGACTGTTTTTTCCTTAAGTATGTTCACTGCATTTGGCATGAGTAGCTCCACTTCTTTCTCTTTCACAAAATGGTTATCTGCAAAATTGGAGTGACAGGTCAGGATTCTAAGGCAGCTGTGTTTTCAAAGGATAAGGCAGAAAGCCAGAGAAGGTGGTGATCCCCCTCACAAATCACTGTGAAAGAATAAAGGCTTAGAAAGCAATGAATTGTCTTAGGTTTTTATTGTTTTATTGAACAAAATTGTATTGGGACTTGATGATCCAATTCCAGCCTTAAAGGCCTGCCATCAATCACCATTATCTGAGAAAGGAGAGCATAAGCTTTATGCTTGCAGGTAATAAAATGATTATATGATATCAGCACATGCTGGGAGAAAAATGGGCCCTAGCACAAGCACAAACTGGGCTCACATTCTGCTTATGCTAATCACCAGCTGTATGCTCTTAAGGAATTTATTTAACTTCCGGAAGCCCTCCTAGAAGGAGATAATACGTATTTCATGTTATTTGAGCAAATCTGTAAAGAACAAGGTTTCAAATTTGAGTCACTCTGACTTTAATGAATAAGCCCATAGCCATTTCTAGTGTGTAAGACTATTGCCTTACTCTAAAAATAGGCAGACTCTTTCAATTCCAGGTAAGATGGGGTAAGCACACAGTACCCTGCCTCTCTGGCTAAACAGAGTGGTAAAGCCCAGGTGTAATGTAAGAACCAGGTTTTGAGAACTCTGAAAAGCAAAAAGTAGCCAGCAGATTGGACAGACTATATCTTTGGAAGTAACAGTGAGTCATCAATAACTTTAGCATTTTTCTCCTCTGGAATTGCTTAGCTTGGAGTCAAACCAAGATGTGAGCATCAGTGAAAACAGAGAGAACTCCAGGAGCAGTCCTTTAAGTTGGGTTCTAGGGACATTTCTAGGACTTCCCTTGTAGTTCAGATAGTAAAGAATCTGCCTGCAATGCAGGAGACCCATGCTCAAACCCTGGGTTAGGAAGATCCCCCGGAGAAGGGAATGGTTACCCACTCCAGCATTCTTGCCTGGAGAATCCCATGGACAGAGGAGCTTGGCAGGCTACAGTTCATGGGGTTGCAAAGAGTCGGACATGACTAAGAACACACACACGAAAAAGATGTTAAAGCATCCATGGCAAAAATGCTCTATTAGGCACACATTCTTGAAATGAATGAAACAATTAAAAGTTTCAACAAAGAAACAAAAGATGCTGAAAAGAACCAAATGGAAATTTTAGAACTGGAAAAATACAGTAATAAAAACAGACAAGCTCACTGGAAAGCAGAATGAAAATAAGGGAGGTCAGTCAGTGAACTTTGAGACAGATCAGTAGAAATTATCCAATATGAACAAGAAAAAGAAAGATTTAAAAAAAAGTCTCAGAGACAATACTGAAAAGTTAATATTCATGTCATAAAGAATGAAAGAGTATGGAGTGGAAAAAATTTTTTAAAATAATGATTGTTGAAAACTTTGCCCCCACACACATAAATGTACCCAAGCTTGGTGAACCTCAAAAAGAATAAAACTTCATAGACAGATACCATGGTCAAACTTCAGAAAATTAAAGACAAAGAAAAATCTTGAATGCGGTCAAAGGAGAAAAATGTGTTTTATTTATAAGGGAACAACTTAAATGTTTATGAATTTCTCATCAGAAACAATAGAAGTCAAAAGAAAAGTAGAATAATATTTTTAATGTGCCAAAAATAAGAACCATCAAACTCAATTTGATGTACAGAGAGAACATCCTACAAGAATTAAGGTAAAATAAAGACATTCTCCTGCGAGGGAAAATAAGAGAATTTGTTGCCAGCAGATCTTTTCTAAAAGAATTGCTAATGCTAAAGCAAACTTTTTGGGCTAAAGGAAACTATAGCAAAAAGAAATCTGGAATATAGGTAGCAAAGGAAGAACAACAGAAATGGTGAGAATCTGGGTAAATATAATAGACCACTCTTTTTCTCTTGAGTTCTTTAAAATAGATTTAGCAAAAGCAAACGTAATAACATTGTCTAGTGGGATTTTTGATGTGTGTAAATATAATATGTGTGTATATTAGTAGCTCAGTCTTGTCCAACTCTTTGTGACCCCATGGACTATAACCTGCCAGGCTCCTCTGTCCATGGAGTTCTCCAGGAAAGCATACTGGAGTGGGTAGCCATTCCCTTCTCCAGGGGATCTTCCCCACCTAGGGACCAAACCCGGGTCTCCTGCATTGCAGGCAGATTCTTTACCATCTGAACCATACATGAGAGAATATCAACATAAAGAAGAAGAGGGAAAGGCCTGTAAGGCAGTGATATTTCCAAATTCCACTTGAAGTGGTAAAAATTGAATCTAAATAAACTGAAAACGTAAGCATTTTTAAAGAAATCATTACCAAAAGCATTATACAAGAGATATGGTCAAAATCATAATTTATAAAGTGAAAGTGTTAGTCACTTAGTCGTGTCTGACTCTTTGATCCCATGGACTATATCCTACCAGGCTGCTTGGCCCATGGGATTCTCCAGGCAAGAATACTAGAGTAGGTTGCCATTTCCTTCTCCAGGGGATCTTCCCAACCTAGGGGTTAGAGCTGGGTCTCCCACATGGCAGGCAGATTGTGTATCTTCTGAGCCACCAGGGAAGCCCAATTTATAAAGGGGGAGGGGCAATTTACATATNTACCTTTGTCTCCACGAAGAGCTGCAGACGAATCACTGTGCACATGATTAGAGTTTTAAGGAAGTTCCAGAGTAACAGACCTCACTGGGCTGGGCATTCTTACTGCAGACCAGGGCAGATCTGAAGGCATCCGGCAGACTTCCGTTAATTATATGTTAAGGTTCTTTCCGAATAAAGCGGAGCAATTGCTCTTAAAGGTGTATTTAGTAACAGGCTAGAGCTTGCCTGACGTGGAGCAGAGGACGAAGTGGATATAATGGACGCAATGGCAGATCCTTTGTCTCTGCTCTGTCTCTGCTCACAAATGGGAATTTTATTTCACCTTCAGTACTTGGGTCTTGGAGGGAAAGTACCCTAGTGAGAAGGTGGAAAGTCTGTAAATGAAAAATACTCGTGTGTTGCATTAGAGGTACAAGCCCAAACTCTGTAACACAGCATCTGAAGACTTTATAATCGGGCCAATGGATTTCTCGCCTGTGGTTATCAGCAAGGGGCTGGAGCTGGGCTTCTCGGGTGCCAATCCTCACTCTGCCTCAAAGCCGCTGTGTGATCTTAGGCAAGTGACTGAAGCGCTCAGAGCCTTCTTTTTCTTGTCTGAGAAATGGGGATAAATGCTCCACCTCATAGGGGTATGGTGAGGAGGAAAAGGAAGTGGTCTGCAGAAGATCAACATACAGCAGGGCTTGGGAGGAGAGCTGTCTTTTGCACTCCAAGAGGCTGGGGAGNTGGGGATAAATGCTCCACCTCATAGGGGTATGGTGAGGAGGAAAAGGAAGTGGTCTGCAGAAGATCAACATACAGCAGGGCTTGGGAGGAGAGCTGTCTTTTGCACTCCAAGAGGCTGGGGAGCATCCCTGACCCGCCTCCCCTGGATGCCAAGAGTGCCCCCCTTCCCCCTGCACCGCAGCTGAGATAACCAACAGTTGCTATGAATGTGTTAGTCACATAAGTCGTGTCCGACTCTTTTCAACCCCATGGACTGCAGCCCACCAGGCTCCTCTGTCATTGGGATTCTCCAGGCAAGAATACTGGCATGGGTTGCCATGCCCACCTCCAGCGGGTCTTCCCGACCCAGGGATTGAACCTGTGTCTCCTGCGACTTCTGCATCGCTGGTGGATTCTTTACTGCTGAACCTCCAGGGAAGCCCTATCATTTCCGCACCTGCCTCTAAAACCCTCCTCCTAAACCCAATGACTTGAAATTCAGGACTAGAAGGTGTTTTTTTTATTTTTAATTTTGCTTGTGCAGGTTCTACATTGCTACGCACAGACATTCTCTAGTTGTGCCAAGTAGGCTTTGTTGCCCTGTGGTCCCTGTGTGATCTCAGCTCTCTGGTCAAACCCATGCCCCTTGCATTGGAAGGCAGATTCTTCACCACTGGCCCACAAAGGAAATCTTCTGACAGCCCTCGTGCACTCAACTCATGTCCTCCCTTCGGCCTCAGATTTCCCCTTTAAGTCTTCTTTTCCTGATTCCTCCCATATCACCTCCTCCAGGAAGTCTTCGGACTTTCCTTCTCTCCACCCCAAGCTGGGAGTGCTCTCTTGCTGGACCCACAGAGCGCCGAGTGCTCCATTCACTCATTCATTCCTTCTTCTGTTGGTTCATTCAAAAAAGACCTTGCTTGGCTCACAGTGAGCACCCAAAGAAACACTTTTTACACAGGAGTTTCACAACCTGATTGTGTCTCCCTCCCACAGAGGGCCACGACCCTCTGAGGTCAGAATTGCTGGCTTACTACAGAGGCCAGGGCAGAGAATGGGGAAAGGGAAGTGGTGACCTGGGGTCCTACCCAGGGGGACTAAGACACCAACATCTCAGGGTTCACACCATCTTTCTCCTCCCTCCTCTGTTTTCCCCAGCATACAACCCAAGGAGCAGCAGGCATTGCATCAGCCCCAGTAAATAAGACCCACTTTTTAAAAACATCATTAGAAACTCATTTACCACAAGCCAGCAAAGCCACGTGAGGCATGAAAAAAAAAAAAAAAAATTGGCCCCTTCCCCTCCGTCTTCCTCTTGTCCCATTTGCTCCCTTCTTTTGTCTACATTTTTCCACGAGTCTTGCTGATCCTCTTCCTTTCCCAAGGATTATTTCCACTGGTCTTTGCTGCCAAGTCCCAAACAATCACACACAGAGCTGTGTGTTGCTGGAGGCAAGATTGTTCCATGCTGCTGAGCACATTCTCTGCCCTTTGCAGGGTTTTCATTCCAATACCCCCAAGATGCTGGAGCCCAGCCTTGCTCACAAATCCACTCTTGGACTTACTTTCTCCGCATATGAAAAATGCACATGCCGGCTTTTAATGGAGTTTAATTGCTGCATTTTCCAAAACTTTCTCTCTTCCCTTCCCAGTCCTAGTCAGTGCTATTGGTTGGTTCTGAAAGTAATTGCTTCAACTTATTTGAAAATTGTCTTAAAAATAAATTTTTTAAAATTTCCACTCAAAGAAATTTCTCATTCATTCAGAATTGTCTTAGTTTTCAGCTGGGAGCCTGCTCAGAGCTGCTGTACTCTCCCCCATGGACTGCAGCATACCAGACTCCTCTGTCTTTCACTGTCTCCCAGAGTTTGTTCAAATTCATGTCCATCGAATCGGTGATACCATCCAACCACCTCATCCTCTGTCGTCCCCTTCTCCTCCCGCCTTCAATCTTTCCCAGCATCAGGGTCTTTTCCAATGAGTCGGCTCTTCACATCAGGTGGCCAAACTATTGGAGCTTCAACTTCAGCATCAGTCCTTCCAGTGAATATTCAGGGTTGATTTCCTGTAGGATGGACTGATTTGATCTCCTTGATTTGCAAGGGACTCTCAAGAGTCTTCTCCAGCACCACAGTTCGAAAGCATCAGTTCTTTCCTAGGTCCAGCTGCTACTCTTCCCACTTAGCGAAAAGGGAGCAAATGGAGATGGAGCGTGGTGCCTGGGGACCCACCTGACACCAGGTCCCTGCGCACGAGGTCTCAGGAGCCACGTTAGCCAGTGAAGACTCTGGAGCACAGACAGGTTAAGCAATCTTCCAAGGTCACACTGCCAGTAAGTGACAGAGGCAGGATTACTAACAGAACCAGCCTCCGGAAAACTCTAGTGCTGTCATTGTCTCTGTCTTCTTACTCCACATATTTGAGTCCTGGTGATTTACTGACGTCTCCCACAAAGACCCATCCAGAGAAGGAGCAATGGAAATCCTTTTCCATCTGCCCGTCTTGAAAGAAAATGCTAGTCTCTATTCTCCTAGGGCTGCTTAGAGGGTTAAATCTTCTGAATCTGTGTTTCCTCAGCCAAGCACTCAGAAAGCAATTATAATTATTAGTGGTCAATATTACTTCTGCCCACTAATAATTATCTGCCCATAGTATATAGTCAAAGCCATGGTTTTTCTAATAATCACGTATGGATGTGAGAGTTGGACCATAAAGAAGGCTGAGTGCCAAAGAATTGATGCTTTGGAACTGTGGTGCTGGAGAAGACTCTTGAGAGCCCCTTGGACTAAAAGGAGATCCAACCAGTCTGGAGAAGACTCTTGAGAGTCCCTTGGGCTGCAAGGAGATCAAACCAGTCCATCCTAAAGGAAATCAACCCTGAATATTCATGGGAAGGACTGAAGCTGAAGCTCCAATAGTTTGGCCACCTGATGCGAAGATCCAACTCACTAGTAAAGACCCTGATGCTGGGAAATATTGAAGGGAGAAGGAGAAGGGGATGACAGAGGATGAGATGATTTGATGGCATCACCGACTCAATGGACATGCTGCTGCTGCTGCTAAGTCGCTTCAGTCGTGTCTGACTCAGTGACCCTATGGACTGCAGCCTACCAGGCTCCTCTGTCCATGGGATTTTCCAGGCAAGAGTACTGGAGTGGGTTGCCATTGCCTTCTCCGCAATGGACATGAGTTTGAGCAAACTCTGGGAGATGGTGAAGGATGGGGAAGCCTGGCATGCTGCAGACCATGGAATCAGAAAGAGTCGGACATGATTGAGTGACTGAACAACAAAAATATTATTTCCTACTTCAAAAGTATCCATCTTCTCAAGAAACTTAGCCTGACTAAAGCAGAGAAATTAGTATCTAATTTGAATAAAATAACATGTTAAGATTTAAAATTCACATTTAATTATTCTGTTGACATTTTGAAAATATATGCGAATCTGTAAAATAAAATTAATATATAACTGTGCTGGTGACTGTGGGCTTCCTATGTGGCATCAGTGGTAAAGAACCTTCCTGCCAATGCAGGAAACATAAGAGACACAGGTTCGATCCCTGGGTGGGGAAGATCCCCTGGAGAAGGAAATGGAATGGGTTGCCCTTTCCTTTTCCAGGGGCTCTTCCCCACCCAAGGATCAAACCTGGGTCTCCTACATTTGCATGTGGGTTCTTTACCGACTGAACCACCGGGGAAGACCAATATATGACCACCTAGTTTTTGTTTTTTTTTTAAAGTATCCATCTTCGGTTGCATTCTCTAGGCTCTGCCTTCCATGCTAAGATTCCTAAACGGTGAGTTATTTGTGGACTGTGACCGTGTTAGAACCAACTAGGCTTTGAGTGTACTGCCTGGCACTGAGCTGAGAAAATGCTGGTTAAATTTACTTAGCGAGTAAGCAGTGCCCTAGTGAATATCTTACCCTGTCCAGGCAGTCTGATACCTTGGAGCCCACGGCAAACTGCCTGCTGCTTCTTGGACTGTTACAAATGCTCCTCCAAAGACCGTAATGGATCAAGTTAACAGCTGAAATATAAGACATAGTAACAGGTGAACAGGGAAAATTTTAGAGTGTGGATGGAAATTTGTCTCCTCAGATTATATTACACAGAGGATCATGTCTTATTTTTTCTGGTGCTTTGAAACTGCCCTATTTTTAAATTAGGCTTTCCAAATCTTGTTCTTAAGTTCTACCTCGCACTGCTGTGCTGTGCTTAGTCGCTCAGCTGCATCTGACTCTTTGTAACCTGCCAGGCCCCTCTGTCCATGGAATTCTCCAGGCAAGAATACTGGAGTGGGTTGCCATTCCCTTCTCCAGGGGATCTTCCTAACCCAGGACTGAACCCAGGTCTCCCGCATTGCAGGCAGATTCTTTACCATCTGAGCCACCAGAGAAACCCCTGCCTTGCACTGGGCACTATGATCTGGTTCTGTTAACAATAAAAGATGATGAAAACATAGTCTTCCTTAAGGTGAAATGAGGTTCTGTTCATAGCAGAACAGATGAGCACCTACAGGTGGGTGTCTTCCTCTTAAAGTTCCTGCGAGCTTTTCTCCTGGCCTCACAGTGGGATCATGACTCTTTTTGGCCAGTGAGTTAGGAGCATGTCTGATCTGGACTATTCATTTGCCTGGTAAGACCCCCTAGCTCTCTTCAACGTGATGCTTGCTCGTCAATCTAGGACCCTAAGTGATTAAAATGCACAGAACCCTTCTGCTACCTTTCAGTGGGCACGCAGCATGTGGGAGAGAGAAACATTTGTTTTAAGCCCCAGAGTTACTCTCATTTCGGGGCTGTTTATTATTGCAAAATAAGCCAGCTCATCCAGGCTCATACAAAATAGGCATACATTGGACCCTTGCTATAAACCAGATCGTGTCCCTGTGTTACAAAAATGAGCACTTCAATCATGCAACCCCGTGAGTAGATTCTTCTACGTGTTTCTAATTGAGCTTTGGAAGTTGAGCTGCCCAGGGTCGCACTAAGAGTAAGGAGAGGAGCTAGGGTGGACCCAAGGGGTCTAATCCTGAGTCCTTCTTTACCCCTGTGTGGTACCACACTCCTGCCTCCCAAATAAATCAGTTAGTGCTATAAGGGGAGGCGGAGTAAAAAAAGGAAGCCATCCAGAATTAGGAAGAGAGAGAGATGATGCGGCAGGGGAGGAACGGCAAAGGCTTTGTGGGGAGAGGTGGACTCTGAGAAGCTCTCCTTTGGCACACAGACTTCAAAGGGGCAGGCAGAAAAATAAAAACAAAGAAGGGATACATGCATACATACAGCTGCTTCATTTTGGATACAGCACAAACCGACACAACATTGTGAAGCAACTCTGAGTTGTCACTGTTGTTCAGTTGCTCCGTTGTGTCCCACTCTTTGTAACTCCAGGGGCTGCAGCACACCAGTCTTCCTTGTCCCTCACTATTTCCAGGAGTTGGCTCACACTCGTGTCCATTGAGTCGGTGATGCCATCCAAAGCAACTGATTAAAAAAGAAAAGGCCTCAAGATGAGATCACCCTGAATTACTGGGGTAGGACCTAAATCCAACGACAGGGGTCCTTACAAGGGCACAGCCTAGAGGGAGATGAGACAGACAGAAGAGGAGCAGACACAAGAAGGAGAGGAGGAGGCTGTGTGAAGATGGGGCAGAGATGGAAGAAGCATCTTAAGCCAGGACCACCAGGGCCAGCGACCCCCAGAGCCAGGCGAGCAGCATGGGCGGATTGTCCCTCAGAACCTCCAGGGCAGCCAGTCCCGCCAGCAACTTCTTTCACACTTCTCGCCTCCAGAGCCATGAGGTAATACATTTATGTTCTTTGAAGCCCCTGATTTTGTGCCAGTTTGTTACTGCAATCCTTGGAAACTAACACAGAATGATGTGGAGGGAAAAAAGGGGGAAGGAACCACAGCCAAACAGGAGAACATTGTCCGGGGTGTGACTGCTCCACGCCAAACAGTGGAGATGGGAATGGAGGGGACCAAGAGGAATCTGTACCCCGGTTTTCACATCTGACCGCCTGTATTTCCCCCATGTGTATTACACATACAAAACTCATTTATTGAGTACTTGTTATGTGCCAAATACTTTACACATTGCATTCATTATTTCATTCACATAATAAAAATAGAAGATGATTGCTTCTTGGCAGGAAAACTATGACAAAA
Source organism: Raphicerus campestris (assembly GCA_006410735.1). Taxonomy (NCBI): domain Eukaryota; kingdom Metazoa; phylum Chordata; class Mammalia; order Artiodactyla; family Bovidae; genus Raphicerus; species Raphicerus campestris. The sequence goes on along the minus strand of SJYW01016282.1, from coordinate 33,966 downwards.
ACTTGACAGTGTGTTAAAAGGCAAAAACATCACTTTGCCTACAAAGGTCCATATAGTCAAAGCTATGGTCTTTCAGTAGTCATGTGCAGATGAGAGATTTGGGCAATGAAGCCTGAGTGCCAAAGAATTGATGCTTTCAAACTGTGGGGCTGGAGAAGACTCTTGAGAGTCTTGGGACTGCAAGGAGATCAAAACAATCAATTTTAAAGGAAATCAACCCTGGATACTCTTTGGAAGGACTGGTGCTGAAGCTGAAGCTCCAATATTTTGGCTACCTGATTTGAAGAGCTGACTCATTGGAAAATAGCTGACTAATGCTGGGAAAGATTGAAGGCAGAAGGGAAAAAGGGCAATGGAGGATGAGATGGTGGATGGCATCACTGAGTCAATGGACATGAACTTGGGGAAACTCTTGGAGATGGTGATGGACAGGGAAGCCTGGTGTGCTACAGTCCATGGGGTCACAAAGAGTCGGACAACGATTTGGTGACTGAACAACAGCAGCAACAATAAAACAGTGTTTAAATAGAGATGATTATCATTCCCATTTTATGGAGAAGAAAACTGAGACTTGGGGCAATAAAGGAATTTGTCAGTGAGTATAGATAGCGTTCGTAAGTAGCAGAGTTGAGGTTGACGAGTAAGTGCATCATACGGAAAGGTCAATGCCTTGAATCAAATGCTCTGATGTTTCTGAGTTCTTTCTTCATCAAGAAGCTTCATAAAGGCATCTTAGCTGTGGGAATTCAAGGAATCCTGGAAACACACACACACAGAGCTTGGGTCTCTGCCTGTGGCATCCTCTGGGTACCGCCAGAGTGCTAATTAACATTTGTTTATTGCTGCTAATTACCCGAGACTCCCTGACAGTTTGAGTTCATGAATGCTAATGTGAGGGCGAAGTCATGAGAACTTGGAGGCAGAGGTCTCCGGCTCACAGAAACAATATTTGGGATTTTATCTGACCCAATGGCTTTTAGTAGGGCAGAGTGACCAGGAGATGGGGTTAAGAACAGAGACTGAAATGAAGAGGGTCACTTCCCAGGTACCTCCCACCCCAAGAGCCCTAGCCTTGGTGGAATTATTCTCTAAACAATCCAGCTCTAGGACCAATGCATTTGAAAAAACAGATGTCATCTTAACATTTGTATTGCAAGAGGTTGTAGAATACATCTATTATCTTTTGCCTCCCCCCAAACAATTTCTCTCTCTTTTGGTAATAAGACTTAGGTTTTGCTTAGAAGCCACCCTTCTCTACTTTAGGTTTATGTGAATCCGACTGTGAAGAAAGCTGAGCGCTGAAGAACTGATGCTTTTGAACTGTGGTGTTGGAGAAGACTCTTGAGAATCCCTTGGACTGCAAGGAGATCCAACCAGTCCATTCTGAAGGAGATCAGCCCTGGGTGTTCTTCGGAAGGACTGATGCTGAAGCTGAAACTCCAGTACTTTGGCCACCTCATGCGAAGAGTTGACTCATTGGAAAAGACTCTGATGCTGGGAAGGATTGGGGGCAGGAGGAGAAGGGGACGACAGAGGATGAGATGGCTGGATGGCATCACTGACTCGATGGATGTGAGTCTGAGTGAACTCCACAAGTTGGTGATGGACAGGGAGGCCTGGCATGCTGTAATTCATGGGGTTGCAAAGAGTTGGACATGACTGAGCGGCTGAACTGAACTGAATCTTATATGGTCCAACTCACATGCTAAATCTGGACTCCAAAAGGGGTTGTTGTTGTTCAGTCACCAAGTCGTGTCTGACTATTTGTGACCCCATGGACTGCAGCATACCAAGCTTTCCTGTCCTTCACTCTCTCCTGGAGTTTGCTCGAATGCATGCCCATTGAGTCAGTGATGCCATCCCAATCATCTTATCCTTTGTCTCTGGGAATAAACTGATGAGATTCAATTCCAATTTGTCAGCACTGCTGGGAAGAGATGTATGTAAGTTGCAGATAAATCTGATAGGCTTCAGGCTGAGCTATATCCATAGGCTTGGCTGTATAATCAAGACTGTCATTCTCCATCTCTGGCCCTGTTTTCCTTGATATTACTTCATTTTTAGGTTCATTCTCCACATAGGTTGGGCATGCTGGTCATCAGCAGGACCCTTCTCTAACCTGGCATCCTTATGTCTAATGTGACAGAAGAAATTGCTTGCTTCTTCTTGCCTGCACAGTCCATCCCTGGGCCAAACACAGTTGAGGAAATGAAGTTCTGTGACAAGTCCCAGCCACCTTCACAGCTGCGGGGAGGTGGGGCAGGTCAGTGCCACCAAGCTACTCTCAGTGGAGGACAAGGAGGTTTCTCAAAGCAGGAGAAGCTCAAATGCCCTCCAGACTGCTCATCAACGGTGAGTGGCTTCCTGTCCTTTGCAAATGCCCAGAAATCTGTTTCATTAGACTTTTCAGACTTGGAAGGGCCCAGTGGCTTCTCTGTCCCTTATGTTGTTACTGAAGGAGAGTGTGGGGTCTGGCTTCTTGCCGCTCAAAAGCCAGGTTGGTGGAAAGGAAAGTTTATTTCAGATGCCAGCCACTGGGGGCTGGGGGAGGTGGGTAGGGGGGGTGGGTGGACATCTGTCCAGAGGTCAACTCCCCACACTGGCAACCAGTGGGGCAAGAGCTTTTATAGACAGAAGGAGGGGGCTGCATGCAGAAACAGCAGAGTCAGTGCTGACATTCATCTTCAGATTGGCCATTGGTAGTATGATCAGCAGCATCTTGGTTGTTCTAGGTACAGTTTATCTTAAGTTCCAGGGCCTGTTTGTTCCAATTTCTTTGAGGCCAGTTCTTGGAATAGTGGCCGCTTATCTCATGGGCATCAGGTAGTCAAATTCTTCACCCTAGTGTTCTAGTATCTATAAGCTAGCCCACAGGATGTGGCTCAGAGTATTATCTACAACCCCTGAGAAAGAACGCAAGGTCCCTGACTATGCTTAATGACTGCATCATTATTATTTGGTCTCCTTGATTGTTTCCCTTTGTTTCCACCTGTTCTCACTTCTCTGATTAAACTTGCTCTTTGACTAAAGCTTTCCACAGACAAAAGGCAGGCAGAAGACTTGGGGGAGCAAGGACCACAGGGTCCTGTTCTGAGTCAGTGTCACTAGCCAAACTTCATTCCTTGGAAGCCTTGCAATCCAGTTTATAAGCAGGTGTTGGTTATACTAGCATGTTACTGCCAATACATACGTCTTCAGGCTGATGGGCCCACGTGGAGTGAGGGGATCCTCGGGGACCCCCAAACCCTCCAAAAATAGAAGATAAAAGGAGATGGTGACTGTTCCCAGTCTCCACCTTGGAATAGCCTCTCTGCCCCTTCTTGTCTCCTCCATTCTTAAATCCATCCTTCACATTACTGGTGGAGAGGTTGTTTCCAAATCTAAACCACTCATGTCACTTTCCTTCCTAAAAGTCAGTGGATCCCATTTTACTAGGCCCCAGTCCAAGGTTCTAACTTGGCATTTAGGGCTCTTTCCAGCCCAATGAGAACACACGCTTTCAAACACGCCCTCACACTTTCCCATCTTCTCCTTCCGCCTATGCTCCAATGGCAGTACGTTTTTTCTCTTTGACTTCTCTATGCACAGGCTCTCTGTTACCTCACAGCCTTTGTACATGTGATTGCCTCTGTCCACTCTTGTTGTTCAGTCACTCAGTCAAGTCTGACTCTTTGCGACCCCATGGACTCAGCACCGCAGGCTTCCCTGTCCTTCACCATCTCCTGGAGTTTGCTCAAACTCATATCCATCCAGTCAGTGATGCCATCTAACCATCTCAACCTCTGTTGTCCCCTTCTCTTGCCCTAAATCTTTCCCAGAATCAGTGTCTTTTCCCATAAGTCAGCTCTTCACATCAGATAGCCAAAGTATGGGAGCTTCAGCATCAGTAGTTTCAATGAATATTCAGGGTTGATTTCCTTTAGGATGGATTGGTTTGATCTCCTTGCAGTCCAAAAGACTCTCAAAAGTCTTCTCCATCACCACAGTTTGAAAACATCAATTCTTTGGCACTCAACCTTCTTTATGATCCAACTCTTACATCCATACATGACTACTAGAAAAACCATAGCTTTGAGTATATGTTTGATGATTTTGAACTGTGGTGTTGGGGAAAACTTTTGAGAGTCCCTCCGACTGTGAAGAGATCAAACCTAAAGGAAATCAGTCCCAAATGTTCATTGGAAGGACTGATGCTGAAGCTGAAACTCCCAATACTTTGGCCACATGATGCAAAGAGCTGACTCCTTGGAAAAGACCCTGATGCTGGGAAAGATTGAAGGCAGGAGGAGAAGCAGATGACCGAGGATGAGATGATTGCATGGCATCACAGACTCGATGGACATGAGTTTGAGCAAGCTCTGGGAGTTGGCGATGGACAGGAAAGCCTGGTGCAGTCCATGGAGTCACAAAGAGTCGGATATGACCGAGTAACTGAACTAAACTGAACTTGACTATACATACCTTTGTCGGCACCGTGATGTCTCTGAAAGATTTTTAAAACTCCTTTTCATTAAGCCGACACTGTATTCTAATCATTTGCTTGAAGCTATCATGCAGTGCTGAAGAACATAGATTCTTGAAACCCAGCATGCTGCCTCTACCACTTATGAGCCATGATCTTGGTTATTAGCCTCAGTGTTCTTATCTATGAAATGGGGGACAGTGCTAGTACCTTCCTCTTAGAATTATTGTGAGGTTTAAAGTGTGGTCAGTGATCTGACACACAGAGCAGCGCCTGGCACATCCCAAGCATCAAAGAAGACATCATTGTTGTTTTCACTTGTTCACATTTTTATNTCCCTTGGACTGCAAGGAGATCCAACCAGTCCATTCTGAAGGAGATCAGCCCTGGGTGTTCTTCGGAAGGACTGATGCTGAAGCTGAAACTCCAGTACTTTGGCCACCTCATGCGAAGAGTTGACTCATTGGAAAAGACTCTGATGCTGGGAAGGATTGGGGGCAGGAGGAGAAGGGGACGACAGAGGATGAGATGGCTGGATGGCATCACTGACTCGATGGATGTGAGTCTGAGTGAACTCCACAAGTTGGTGATGGACAGGGAGGCCTGGCATGCTGTAATTCATGGGGTTGCAAAGAGTTGGACATGACTGAGCAGGTGAACTGAACTGAATCTTATATGGTCCAACTCACATGCTAAATCTGGACTCCAAAAGGGGTTGTTGTTGTTCAGTCACCAAGTCGTGTCTGACTATTTGTGACCCCATGGACTGCAGCATACCAAGCTTTCCTGTCCTTCACTCTCTCCTGGAGTTTGCTCGAATGCATGCCCATTGAGTCAGTGATGCCATCCCAATCATCTTATCCTTTGTCTCTGGGAATAAACTGATGAGATTCAATTCCAATTTGTCAGCACTGCTGGGAAGAGATGTATGTAAGTTGCAGATAAATCTGATAGGCTTCAGGCTGAGCTATATCCATAGGCTTGGCTGTATAATCAAGACTGTCATTCTCCATCTCTGGCCCTGTTTTCCTTGATATTACTTCATTTTTAGGTTCATTCTCCACATAGGTTGGGCATGCTGGTCATCAGCAGGACCCTTCTCTAACCTGGCATCCTTATGTCTAATGTGACAGAAGAAATTGCTTGCTTCTTCTTGCCTGCACAGTCCATCCCTGGGCCAAACACAGTTGAGGAAATGAAGTTCTGTGACAAGTCCCAGCCACCTTCACAGCTGCGGGGAGGTGGGGCAGGTCAGTGCCACCAAGCTACTCTCAGTGGAGGACAAGGAGGTTTCTCAAAGCAGGAGAAGCTCAAATGCCCTCCAGACTGCTCATCAACGGTGAGTGGCTTCCTGTCCTTTGCAAATGCCCAGAAATCTGTTTCATTAGACTTTTCAGACTTGGAAGGGCCCAGTGGCTTCTCTGTCCCTTATGTTGTTACTGAAGGAGAGTGTGGGGTCTGGCTTCTTGCCGCTCAAAAGCCAGGTTGGTGGAAAGGAAAGTTTATTTCAGATGCCAGCCACTGGGGGCTGGGGGAGGTGGGTAGGGGGGGTGGGTGGACATCTGTCCAGAGGTCAACTCCCCACACTGGCAACCAGTGGGGCAAGAGCTTTTATAGACAGAAGGAGGGGGCTGCATGCAGAAACAGCAGAGTCAGTGCTGACATTCATCTTCAGATTGGTCATTGGTAGTATGATCAGCAGCATCTTGGTTGTTCTAGGTACAGTTTATCTTCAGTTCCAGGGCCTGTTTGTTCCAATTTCTTTGAGGCCAGTTCTTGGAATAGTGGCCGCTTATCTCATGGGCATCAGGTAGTCAAATTCTTCACCCTAGTGTTCTAGTATCTATAAGACAGCCCACAGGATGTGGCTCAGAGTATTATCTACAACCCCTGAGAAAGAACGCAAGGTCCCTGACTATGCTTAATGACTGCATCATTATTATTTGGTCTCCTTGATTGTTTCCCTTTGTTTCCACCTGTTCTCACTTCTCTGATTAAACTTGCTCTTTGACTAAAGCTTTCCACAGACAAAAGGCAGGCAGAAGACTTGGGGGAGCAAGGACCACAGGGTCCTGTTCTGAGTCAGTGTCACTAGCCAAACTTCATTCCTTGGAAGCCTTGCAATCCAGTTTATAAGCAGGTGTTGGTTATACTAGCATGTTACTGCCAATACATACGTCTTCAGGCTGATGGGCCCACGTGGAGTGAGGGGATCCTCGGGGACCCCCAAACACTCCAAAAATAGAAGAAAAAAGGAGATGGTGACTGTTCCCAGTCTCCACCTTGGAATAGCCTCTCTGCCCCTTCTTGTCTCCTCCATTCTTAAATCCATCCTTCACATTACTGGTGGAGAGGTTGTTTCCAAATCTAAACCACTCATGTCACTTTCCTTCCTAAAAGTCAGTGGATCCCATTTTACTAGGCCCCAGTCCAAGGTTCTAACTTGGCATTTAGGGCTCTTTCCAGCCCAATGAGAACACACGCTTTCAAACACGCCCTCACACTTTCCCATCTTCTCCTTCCGCCTATGCTCCAATGGCAGTACGTTTTTTCTCTTTGACTTCTCTATGCACAGGCTCTCTGTTACCTCACAGCCTTTGTACATGTGATTGCCTCTGTCCACTCTTGTTGTTCAGTCACTCAGTCAAGTCTGACTCTTTGCGACCCCATGGACTCAGCACCGCAGGCTTCCCTGTCCTTCACCATCTCCTGGAGTTTGCTCAAACTCATATCCATCCAGTCAGTGATGCCATCTAACCATCTCAACCTCTGTTGTCCCCTTCTCTTGCCCTAAATCTTTCCCAGAATCAGTGTCTTTTCCCATAAGTCAGCTCTTCACATCAGATAGCCAAAGTATGGGAGCTTCAGCATCAGTAGTTTCAATGAATATTCAGGGTTGATTTCCTTTAGGATGGATTGGTTTGATCTCCTTGCAGTCCAAAAGACTCTCAAAAGTCTTCTCCATCACCACAGTTTGAAAACATCAATTCTTTGGCACTCAACCTTCTTTATGATCCAACTCTTACATCCATACATGACTACTAGAAAAACCATAGCTTTGAGTATATGTTTGATGATTTTGAACTGTGGTGTTGGGGAAAACTTTTGAGAGTCCCTCCGACTGCGAAGAGATCAAACCTAAAGGAAATCAGTCCCAAATGTTCATTGGAAGGACTGATGCTGAAGCTGAAACTCCCAATACTTTGGCCACATGATGCAAAGAGCTGACTCCTTGGAAAAGACCCTGATGCTGGGAAAGATTGAAGGCAGGAGGAGAAGCAGATGACCGAGGATGAGATGATTGCATGGCATCACAGACTCGATGGACATGAGTTTGAGCAAGCTCTGGGAGTTGGCGATGGACAGGAAAGCCTGGTGCAGTCCATGGAGTCACAAAGAGTCGGATATGACTGAGTAACTGAACTAAACTGAACTTGACTATACATACCTTTGTCGGCACCGTGATGTCTCTGAAAGATTTTTAAAACTCCTTTTCATTAAGCCGACACTGTATTCTAATCATTTGCTTGAAGCTATCATGCAGTGCTGAAGAACATAGATTCTTGAAACCCAGCATGCTGCCTCTACCACTTATGAGCCATGATCTTGGTTATTAGCCTCAGTGTTCTTATCTATGAAATGGGGGACAGTGCTAGTACCTTCCTCTTAGAATTATTGTGAGGTTTAAAGTGTGGTCAGTGATCTGACACACAGAGCAGCGCCTGGCACATCCCAAGCATCAAAGAAGACATCATTGTTGTTTTCACTTGTTCACATTTTTATCTCCTTGCAGACTGCAGACTCTCTGAGGGCAGTGCTGTCTCTTCTCCACCTCTGTTCCCTCCACGTTTATTTCCTCTCTTCTCTTCCCTCTACTGCAAAAAGAGCCTGGGTTTCTGAGCACTGTGAGTCTGAACAACCCCCAGTTTCCCCATGGGGGGAAGCTTATCCAGAAGCAAATCTCAAGGAACAGGTAAGCTGAGTCAAGGTCGGAGCTGGAGTCCTGGGAAAAGCATTGTTACTTGGGGCCAACCAGGATGTCACAGCAACTGTTCATCTAGCGGCTCTGATGGACCGATTTAGCAGGGAACAGTGCAGAGAGCAGATAACATGTTCTCACGGGTTCTGGGACCAGTGCAGGGATGGAGGTGGAAGGCTGGGAACACCACGACGCAATTGGTTCGAGGAAGCAGCCTTGCTCCTAGCATGCGTGCCAAGTCCTCTGCAGGCCAGGCAGCTGGCTCAGGGCCAGGGCATGGAGCAGTGTTTAACGGCTCTGTTCTTGTTCCCAACAGCTGGGCAATAAAGGCTCATGCTTCAGACGAAGAATAAGCAATCGACTCTGAAACTGTATTCTGGTAACAAATAAAAACAGGCTGGCTTGGAGGAGAGTTGTGTTGCCTTTCGCTTCCCCACTTCCACTTTTATTGCAGGAATTATATTGCTGCTTCTCCAGCTGTGAGAACTCTTTTAGGAATAATAAGAGCTCTCTTCTGCCTTAAACAGACCAACAAAAGAATTTATTCCTTCTGATCCACCTGTTCATGGATACTGGGCACGGTGATAGCTGGCATAGGCATTATCACTTGATCTTTGGGGCAGCTTTTGGGGGTAGATAATCATCTTAGTTACAGATGAGGAAATGCAGGATCAGAGAGGTGAAGCAACTTGCTCAAGATCGCACAGCCAGGGCATAAGGTAAAAAGCAGGAATCCCCCACCTCCGGGATCTAATGACTGATGATCTGGGGTGGAGCTGATGTAATAATAATAGAAACAAAGTGTACAATAAATGTAATGCACTTGAATCACCCCAAAACCAACCCCCCTACCCCAGTCTGTGGAAAAATTTCTTCCATGAACCTGGCCCCTGGTGCCAAAAAGTTTGGCGACCAGTGGAAAGGAAAAAGCTTCACTTTGAAGTCAGAGAGGTCTGGGTTCCAATCTCTGCTACTTAACAACTGCATGACTTTGAGGAAGCTGTTTCACTTTCTGAATCTCCATTCCTAATTATTCAAATGGCATTGTAATACTCTGTAGATTATAAATTGAATGAAATCTTATGTTAGAAGTTCTTAGCATCATATATACTGCTTGATAACCCACTTTCCCTCTGTTTCTTTATTTTTTTAAGTAATCGGGATAGACTCTTTTTAAATTTTTTCATTTANTCCCAAGCATCAAAGAAGACATCATTGTTGTTTTCACTTGTTCACATTTTTATCTCCTTGCAGACTGCAGACTCTCTGAGGGCAGTGCTGTCTCTTCTCCACCTCTGTTCCCTCCACGTTTATTTCCTCTCTTCTCTTCCCTCTACTGCAAAAAGAGCCTGGGTTTCTGAGCACTGTGAGTCTGAACAACCCCCAGTTTCCCCATGGGGGGAAGCTTATCCAGAAGCAAATCTCAAGGAACAGGTAAGCTGAGTCAAGGTCGGAGCTGGAGTCCTGGGAAAAGCATTGTTACTTGGGGCCAACCAGGATGTCACAGCAACTGTTCATCTAGCGGCTCTGATGGACCGATTTAGCAGGGAACAGTGCAGAGAGCAGATAACATGTTCTCACGGGTTCTGGGACCAGTGCAGGGATGGAGGTGGAAGGCTGGGAACACCAAGACGCAATTGGTTCGAGGAAGCAGCCTTGCTCCTAGCATGCGTGCCAAGTCCTCTGCAGGCCAGGCAGCTGGCTCAGGGCCAGGGCATGGAGCAGTGTTTAACGGCTCTGTTCTTGTTCCCAACAGCTGGGCAATAAAGGCTCATGCTTCAGACGAAGAATAAGCAATCGACTCTGAAACTGTATTCTGGTAACAAATAAAAACAGGCTGGCTTGGAGGAGAGTTGTGTTGCCTTTCGCTTCCCCACTTCCACTTTTATTGCAGGAATTATATTGCTGCTTCTCCAGCTGTGAGAACTCTTTTAGGAATAATAAGAGCTCTCTTCTGCCTTAAACAGACCAACAAAAGAATTTATTCCTTCTGATCCACCTGTTCATGGATACTGGGCACGGTGATAGCTGGCATAGGCATTATCACTTGATCTTTGGGGCAGCTTTTGGGGGTAGATAATCACCTTAGTTACAGATGAGGAAATGCAGGATCAGAGAGGTGAAGCAACTTGCTCAAGATCGCACAGCCAGGGCATAAGGTAAAAAGCAGGAATCCCCCACCTCCGGGATCTAATGACTGATGATCTGGGGTGGAGCTGATGTAATAATAATAGAAACAAAGTGTACAATAAATGTAATGCACTTGAATCACCCCAAAACCAACCCCCCTACCCCAGTCTGTGGAAAAATTTCTTCCATGAACCTGGCCCCTGGTGCCAAAAAGTTTGGCAACCAGTGGAAAGGAAAAAGCTTCACTTTGAAGTCAGAGAGGTCTGGGTTCCAATCTCTGCTACTTAACAACTGCATGACTTTGAGGAAGCTGTTTCACTTTCTGAATCTCCATTCCTAATTATTCAAATGGCATTGTAATACTCTGTAGATTATAAATTGAATGAAATCTTATGTTAGAAGTTCTTAGCATCATATATACTGCTTGATAACCCACTTTCCCTCTGTTTCTTTATTTTTTTAAGTAATCGGGATAGACTCTTTTTAAATTTTTTCATTTATTTATTTTTGGCTGCACTGGGGTCTTCATTGTTTGCAAGATTTCTTTGCTTGCATCGAGCGGGTGCTACTTTTCCTTGCGGCGCTTGTTCTTTTCACCTCTCCATACCACCCGGACACTTCATCCACTTTACTCTGATAACACCATGTGAGGATGAAGTAATCTATCTAGTAAACTGTGACACAGAGGGAGATCCTGGTACTAGAGAAACTTGCATTTATTCATTGTTCAATGAGCTTGATCTGCAAGGGTTTAGGGGGACAGCAAGTCCAACTTTGAATATTACCTACATGTTAAATTGTCTGTGGGGAAGCCATGTAGCACTGTTTAATTTAAGATGCAGGTTAGTGAGAGATGCACTCACTGAGCTGAAGCTTGGAAAACCAGTCTGAGCTTTGGCTGCAGATTTATGACTCACTGTCCTACAAGGGGCCAGGATATATATAATACCTGCTTTCATGACTCTCAAAGGTAGTAGAGATGAAGCGTGGCAAGGACAGAAATAATCATTCTTTAACACATACGCATGCTGGATGACCACAGATCAAAGCAGACCAGACTCCTGTCCTCATGGAGCTTAGATTTCAGTGCAATTTAATTTTCATTCAAATGTATGCTTCCCCAGTGGCTCAGATAGTAAAGAATTTGCCTGCAATGCAGGAGACCTGGTTTGATCCCTGAGTGGGGAAGATCCCCTGGAGAAGGGCATGGCAACCCACTCCAGTATTCTTGACTGGAGAATCCCATGGTCAGAAGATAGTGGTGGGCTACAGTCCATGGGGGTCCCAAAGAGTAGGACATGACTGAGCGACTAACAACACAAAAATTGAGATGCCAGAATCTCCAAACTGGGTCCATGATGTCTCCAGAACACATTCATTTGTTTATTTGCATAAAGGATACACCTTCCACTTCCTGCTCTGTACCAGACACCATGATAAACAGAAATATGGATGAGTAAGACAAGATACTGTAAGGCCGCCGCGGGAAGGAAAAGCCACCCCTACGGACCGTTGATGGAAGCCTTTATTGGGTGGTCGCTCTCGGGCAGAACTCTGGGGAAAAGCAAGCAAGAGGACAAAGGAAATCTGCGAGGAATGGGGGAGGGGGGAGGGTGGAGAGCAGGGGAAGGGAACAAGCGGGGAAGAGAACAAAGAGAGTCTGTGAGAAATGGAGGCGAGGACCGGGGTTTTATAGCCGGGGCTGGTGCTTGAGCCGAGTTTTTCCCATATAAGGTAAAATGCGGGGACCGCGTTGCTGATTGGTGCTGATGGGCTCCGTGTTGGTCTCTGAGTGGGCCAGGTCATGGGCTCTGTGTCCGGGCTGTTGGTCCACCCCTGGTTTCTGATTGGGCGGGGGACGGGCTCCAGGGCTGTTCTGCCTCAGCTGCCTGAACATGTCTGGGCATGTCTGGGCACGTCCGACCTTACAGATACAGTCTCTTCCTCTAAAGGAGCTTTGAGTCTATTGAAAGGGATAGAGAGCGGCCACACTTTGTGTAGTGTACACAAAACTGAAACAGTGACTGGATCTATAATGAAATCTCAGGTAATACTAGAAAGTTTTAATCTAAACAGGTAAGCTGGGGAGGACCTTCCTAAGGAAATGATGTTAATGCTGGGGACTAAAGAATGAAAAGTTATTAAGCAGATGGAGAAGGTAGAGTGGGGAATTTGAAAGAACAGCGTATATAAATGTCCTGCGGTGAGAAGAGCATGTGTGTATGAAGGACTGGCAAAAGCCACTGCTCCATTCAATGAGCAAAAATCTGCCATTGTCTCCTCATCTGTAGCATATTTCAGTTAAGTTCACTTGCTCAGTCGTGTCCAACTGTTTGCGACCCCATGAATCACAGCACGCCAGGCCTCCCTGTCCATCACCATCTCCCGGAGTTCACTCAGACTCACATCCATCGAGTCAGTGATGCCATCCAGCCATCTCATCCTCCATTGTCCCCTTCTCCTCCTGCCCCCAATCCTTCCCAGCATCGGAGTTTTATCCAATGAGTCAACTCTTCGCATAAGGTGGCCAAAGTACTGGAGTTTCAGCTTTAGCATCATTCCTTCTAAAGAAATCCCAGGGCTGATCTCCTTCAAATGGACTGGTTGGATCTCCTTGCAGTCCAAGGGACTCTCAAGAGTCTTCTCCAACACCACAGTTCAAAAGCATCAATTCTTCGGCGCTCAGCCTTCTTCACAG
>SJYW01016282.1:0-10283 GCA_006410735.1 Raphicerus campestris | reverse complement strand
AGTCCCTTGGACTGCAAGGAGATCCAGCCAGTCCATTTGAAGGAGATCAGCCCTGGGATTTCTTTGGAAGGAATGATGCTAAAGTTGAAACTCCAGTACTTTGGCCACCTCATGCGAAGAGTTGACTCACTGGAAAAGACCCTGATGCTGGGGGGGAATTGGGCACAAGGAAAAGGGAACAACAGAGAATGAGATGGCTGGATGGCATCACTGACTTGATGGATGTGAGTCTGAGTGAAGTCCGGGAGTTAGTGATGGACAGGGAGGCCTGGCGTGCTGTGATTCATGGGGTCGCAAANTTTGAAGGAGATCAGCCCTGGGATTTCTTTGGAAGGAATGATGCTAAAGTTGAAACTCCAGTACTTTGGCCACCTTATGCGAAGAGTTGACTCACTGGAAAAGACCCTGATGCTGGGGGGGAATTGGGCACAAGGAGAAGGGAACAACAGAGGATGAGATGGCTGGATGGCATCACTGACTTGATGGATGTGAGTCTGAGTGAACTCCGGGAGTTAGTGATGGACAGGGAGGCCTGGCATGCTGTGATTCATGGGGTCGCAAATAGTCAGGTACGACCGAGTGACTGAACTGAACTGAATACTTAGTTACAGTGTTATGTTAGTTTCAGGTGTACAACATAGTGCTTCAACGTTTTCATAGATTGTACTCTGTTTAAAGTTGTTATGAACTATTGGCTTTATTCTCTGTGCTGTACAATATATCTTGTAGCCTATTTATTTTATATGTAAAATAGCTTGTACCTCTTTATCCTTGATCCGTATCTGCCCCTTACTCCCTCTCTTTCCCTACTGATAACCACTCATTTGTTCTCTGTATCTGTAAGTCTGTTTATGTTTTGTTATATCCATTGGCAGAATTTCATTCTTGTTTATGACTTGCATATGCCAAGGAAAATTACTTTATCCATTCCTCTTTTGAGAGACACTTAGGTGGCTTCCATATCTTGGTTATTGTAAATAATGCTGTCGTGAACTATGTATCTTTTCAAATTAGTATTTTTCATTTTCTTCAGATATTTACCCAGGAGTGGAATTGCTAGATCACACGAAATTCTGTTTTTAGAATTTCTGGGAATGTCCATACTGTTTTTCACAATGGCTGAACGCAAGTGCGCAAGGGTTCCCTTTTCTCCACATTTTCACCAGCATTTGTGATTTGTGTTTTTGATGACAGTCATTCTGACAGGTGTGAGGTGACATCACATTGTGGTTTTAATTTGCATTTCTCTGATGGTTAATGATGTTGAACATCGTTTCATATGCCTGTTGACGATCTGTATGTCTTCTTTGAAAAATGTCTGTGCAGGTCTTCTGCCCATTGCTTAATCAGGTTGTTTGGGGAGGGTTTTGACAATGAATTGTATGAGCTGTTTATATCTTGTGAATATTAACCCCTTATCAGTCATATCATTTACAAGTCATTTCTCCCATTCAGTAGGATGCTTTTTTGTTTTGTTGACATTTCCTTTGCTGTGTAAAATCGTTTCTGTTTCATTAGGCTCCACTTGTTTATTCTTGCTTTTGTCTCCTTTGCCTCAGGAGACAGACCCCCAAAAATATTGCTGTGATTTATGTCAAAGAGTGTTCTGCCTATGTTAGGTGTTCTAGGAGTTCATGGTTTCTGGTCTTATGCTTTGGTCCATTTTGAGTTTAATTTTTGTATATGGTTTGAGAAAATGTTCTAATCTCATTCTTCTATGTGTAACTGTTCGTTTTCCCCAGCATCACTTGAAAAGACTGCCTTTTCTCCGTTATCTACTGCTATCATAAATTAATTCAATCCCTGGTCTCAGACTAGTACCAGTATGCAGCCTGTTAGGAAGTCGGCCACACAGTAGGAGGTGAGTGGTGGGCAAATGAGTGACCCTTACTTACCCTTCCCCATCGCTTGCATTACCACCTGAACCATCCACATCCACCTCACCCTCCCCTCTGGTCTGGCCCTTGTCCATGGAAAAGTTGTCTCCCACAAAAAGAGTCCCTGGTGCCCAAAAGGTTAGGGACCTCGGGATTCATTGACCATAAGTGATAGGCTTGTTTCTGCGCTCTTTATTACATTGCATTGATTGATGTGTCTGTTGGGGCTTCCCAGGTGATGCAGTAGCTCCTCCTGCCAATGCAGGAGATGCTAATTCAATCCCTGGATCAGGAAGAGCCCCTGGAGTAGGAAATGGCAACCCACTCCAGTATTCTTGCCTAGAAAATTTCATGTACCAAGAAGCCTTGTGGGCTACAGTCCATGGAGTTGCAAAGAGTGGGTCATGACTGAGCCCAGTTTTATGCCATCTCTATGCTGTTTTGATCACTGTAGCTATATAGTAAGTCTGAAGTTAAGGAGCGTGACCTCCGGCTCTGTTTTTTTTCTCAAGATTTATTTGGCTATTCGAAGTCTTTGAATAATTTTGTATTTATGGAAAACACATAAATTTTAAGATGCTTTCAGAACTTCAAAATGTGAAGAAGTTGCATCTCAGAATTGTACCAGTTTCTATGGTTATGGCACCAAAACTAACACTTTGTGAGTTTTTACTATGTACCAGACACTGCTAAGCACTCTTGATTTAAATCTCAGACAATACAGATGAGGAAACTGAGGCAGAGAATAAACTTGTTCCCCTAGAGTCAACTTTTAGGGTTGACCAAGTCAGGACTTGAGTGTGGGCAGTCTGAATCCAGAACTTTACACCCAGTACATATGACCAGGCTTTATAACTTTGTCTCAGCTCCAGTTCCCATGATGAGCTTTTCTTCCATCAGCTGCTCTCAGGGATAATTGATGAGCTGAGTACCAAGGGATAAAGCTGAAGGAGGCTAAGTCTTTAGCCAATGACACATCCCATGCCTTTGGGCATCCCTTGTTCCCTCTGCGCTCACTCCTCCTATGCCATACCAAGTACGACATGGAAATGCTATAAGTTCCTTGGCCTCAGAGGAGAAGATGGTCACCTCCATACTCAAGACTAGGCTGGCCATACTGGCTGCACAGATCTGCTGGGCTAGTACCAGGAACTGACTTCCCAATGAATGGCAGCCCAGGGGCTGTTGATGGCCTCATATTTATTCATGTTTCTGTCCAGGTAATCAGAATCATCTTTCAATTTCATTTATCGTGTCAACCCTTGGGCACCATGAGAGAGAGAAACAGCCATTACTCATTGCTCAAATGTTGATCTCTTTTGTTAATTTGTTCATTGGTTTTGTGGTAATGTCAGTGGCAGATATAAAGTAAATGTGAATTTCACTATACGTGAATTTCACTATATGAGAATTTCACTATAAAGAATGTTGGGGGAAAAAAAAAACAGAAGGTACTCTTGTCCATTCTCAACATATGAAAGACCCTGTGAGTAAGACAGCTGTTACCTGCAAGGTATGAGGGTCCTCATATTCCTTGCTTGCTGTAAAGCATGTATTTCCCATCGCTCATCTTTCCTCTGGGTGAAGACATTGAAGACAGTTATACATTTTACAGATCATACAGAACCCTGTAGCCTGCAAATGTCAGAGCTTCAAAGCATGCTTCTGTCCTCAGATTATCTGGGGTTGAACTCTGGCTCTCTTATTTTCTTTGTGAATTTAAGTCACTTAAGTTCTCAGTACCTCAATTTTCCTATCTTGAGATGAGATTCATGATAGTTCATACCTTTACAGAACTGTTGAAGGTCCTAGACCATATGGAATCTTCAGTAAATGCCTCTTTCATTCTTCTCTTTCTCATTACTGTTGGCTTTATTGTTGTTACTCTTTTGATATTTAGTTTTATTTATTTAGTGGCTGCACTGGGTCTTAGTTGTAGCATGCAGGACCTTTGACCTTTGTTGCTGGCATGCAGGAACTTCAGCTGCAGCATGTGAACTCCTAGTTGTGCCATGCAGAATCCAACTCCCTGACCAGAGATGGAACCCCTGGTCCCCTGCTTTGGGAGCTTGGCATCTTAGCCAACTGGATCACCAGGGAAGTTTCTTGTTGTTATGATTTTCAACATGTGATTTTATTATATCTTTTCAAGCCATCTGTAGGAAAAGGAATAGCATCATTTTTAAAGAAGTGTAACCCACTGAGAAAGGAATAGGGCTTGCAATTGTGCCAGCCTAATGGAGGAAGAGTCTTGGCTGTTCTATTGACTTAATATTCCAACATTTAAAAAATCGACTTCATTGAGTTGTAATCCACATAACGTAGAATGCTCACATTTTAAGTGCACCGTCTATGAATGTCTATCAAATGTATATACCTGTACAATTAAGACACAGAACGTTTCCATCACCCTCAGGTATTTCCTTGTATCTCTTCCCAGTCAATCCTCCTCCCCCAGCCTCAAAGAACTACTGATCTGCTTTCTCTCACTACAGACTGTATTTGTCTTTTATAGAATTTTATGGAAATGGAATTGTGCAATAGGTACTCTTTTGTGTTTGGTTTCTTTTACTTGGCAGAGTGCAGTTCCAGCTTCAACCGTGCGTGGTAACAGTAGTTTGTTCCTTTTTATTGCTAAGTAGTTTCACATTTTATGGATGTAACAGAGTTTATCTGTTCAGCAGTTGATTGACTTTGGGGTTGTATCCAGTATCTGGATGTTATGAGTCAGGTTGCTCAGTAACTTGTGTACAAGCCCAAATCCATGTATTTTCACTTCCCTTGGGCTGATACACTGGAGTAGAATTGCTAGAAAACCACAGAATTTCGAGCACAATATCTGTTAAGGACTACTCACTCATCCAGCCAGTCATCACTCGTCCAGCCACTCACCTATACTAATTCTTACCGATGTTTTTATTCTGGACTTTTTAAAGATTATGAAATTAGAATAGCAAACTCCAGGAGACAGTAAAGGACAGGGAAGCCTGTGTTCTGGAGGGCATATGTGCTAAGCTGCTTCAGTCATGTCCAGCTCTTTTGCAACCGCGTGGTCTGCAGCCCACCAAGCTCCTCTGTCTGTGGAATTCTCC
The DNA here is from genome assembly GCA_006410735.1 of Raphicerus campestris. Lineage (NCBI taxonomy): Eukaryota > Metazoa > Chordata > Mammalia > Artiodactyla > Bovidae > Raphicerus > Raphicerus campestris. Next base: position 5,314 of record SJYW01016282.1, on the reverse strand, counting down.
AAGCAAGAATACTGGAGTGAGTTGCCATGTCCTCCTCCAGGGGATCTTCCTGACCCAGGGATCAAACCCTTGTCTCCTGTGACTCCTGCATTGCAGGCAAATTCTTTACCTGCTGAGCCACTGGGGAAGCTCCATGTGTTCTGGCAAAATGATAGTATTTGAGGGTTGGATGGATCACTTTGCCAGAGACATTCCCACCAAAAGTGCATTCAGTGAGCAGTAATAGAAAGAAAACAAAAGTGTGTAGCTGAAAGAAGAGATAATGATTCCTGAACCAGAATAACCAATAGAGACCCACTACAGTCCTTTCTAGCCCAGAAGAATCCTTCCTGCAGACCCTAGTTTAGACTTAGAGCCCTTTAGGTGTTTAGAATTTTAGATATTGTGTCCAGGTGTAATGAAAGACTCCACATAAATTGGTGGGGTCTAGGGAGGAGACTTGGCCTAAGAGGAGCCTAGTAGATGTCTTTTAATCAAGCCTCTGTTGAATTTTTCCTGTGTACCAGACATTCTGGAGTGACATGGAGAGGAATTGGTGCTTCTTTCCTTTTTGAAGTTCATGGTCTAAAGGAGGAAAACTGACGTGAAAAAAAATAAAGAGATCTCTTTTATCAGACAGATTATTATAGATGCTAAAATGAGTGAGCAAAGGTCTAGGAAACAGAAATAAGGGAGAGGTCAGTTTTGGCACTGGGGCAAAGAGGAAGCTGGAGCAGGCTTCCTGGAGGGGATGCCATCCTAGCTGAGCCATCTGTGTAGCAACCATCTACTGAGCATCGATCATAGGTGCTTGGGTGCTGCAGTGAATAACAGAGACCATGTCTGTAGTCTCATGGGGTTTCCAGGCTCTAGGGAGTTTAGCTTTGACTTGCCCCTGGCTACCCCTCCAGCCTGATGCCTCCCCCAGGCCTCACCTCCAGTTCTCATTTGTGATTTAACCTCTTGGTATTGAGTCATTAACAGACAAATGGCTGTCCTCCTGTTTTGTCTGCATCCACAGATGGGCTCTCGTTGCTTTTGCCTGAGACCCCCTCCCTGTCCACTCTGTATCTAACCAACAACTAATACTTTCTCCTCCAGGAAGTCTTCCTGGAAGCCCTGTCTCCTCTCTTGCCTTGGCTTTATTCTACCGCCTTTATGCTCTCACATCCCCCGAGAACATTATGTTCTTGGTCCTCCACAAGTTCATTGATGACAACCCAAGCCTTGATTCTACCTTCTGTCTACATGAAGGCAGGGAGTACCTTGGATTAGTCTTATTTCCAAGTATGTTTGCTAAATTGGTTTCTTTTTGTTTGTTTTGTTTGGTTTGCTCTATTTTTGATGAATGAATGCATATTGGAGGAAAACAATCTGAGATCTACGTCTTGGTTGTGGTCTTGCTTCAGCAGTCAGATTACTGTGACCTGAGATAAAACCCATTACCCCCTCTGAGCCTCTATTTCTTCATCTGGATTTGAACATCTTTAGGGTCTTCTCTTTAGTTCACAACTTCTATACATCTCCTTCTCTCAAGAAAATTATGACTGTCTTTGTAAGAAAGTAAAAAGGAAAAATGCCAAACTTAACCCCAAGTCTCACCATCCAGAAATAACCATACTTAATCTTTGAAGAAGATCACTCCAGACATCATTCTAAGGTTATGTACTAATAGATGGGAGATCAACAGATAGAAAGAAAATTCTATCAAAAAAAAAAAAAAACAGGATCATTGTATTCTGACTTTTTTATATGCAGTGTTAAATTATTTTTTTTCCTGAATGTAATAGCAGAAAAAGAAATTGAAATGAAACTAAAAGACTTCCTTGAATCCCAAAGTCCCAGTATTCTAACATTAAATGCTCACAAGGCTACAGCCAAATAAATAGTAACAATTTAGATACAAAGGAATTTCAAACAGAGGGTAGAACAGATGCCTTTTAATTCTGACCATGAAATCTCAGACCCAAAGCTAGACGAATAGGCTGCAGGGTCCCAGTGATTCAGTTCCAGGGGATTCAGAAAGACATGATGGATGACCAGCTGCCCAGCCGTGGGCCATAATTGATGACAGCACCGCACTGACCCAAACGCTTCTGCTTGAGAAGCCTAGCACCCAAGCCTGCTGGCCAGAGCTGTCAGACATCCAATGGGGCTGGGGTGGGCCCTGCAAAGTCCCATCCCAGGGAGCTGACATGTCTGACTGCCTGACAAATTCCCCCGCAGAATCCAAAAAGACTGAGGGCAGATGGGCGAGATCTGGAGACAGTGTTCTGATTTGATGCTGGGGAATGGGAGGGCTTCTGGCAATAAGTTACACATTTGGCTGAGATTCACGCATCTTCATGCCCTGTCCCCATCCCTCTCGGCTTTTATAGACCAATGAACTCACAGTCTGATTTTATCTACTCAGACGGCAGAGGTGGCTGTGACAAGAAACAGGGATGTCTTGACTTTTGCAAAAAGAATATAGGACAGGATGGAGCACCAGCATGGGATTATAGTTTCAGATGGGGGGGGGGCCGGGGGAAGGGTGGCATCACCCTAGGAGAAGGTAAGTCCCAAACTTTGGGGTCCAAATCCAGGATCAGCCCTTCCCTAGCTGTGCTCATTCAGGCAAATGTCTTAACCTTTCTGCACCTCAGTTTTCTCCCTGTGGATGGAGCTGGAATAGTAATGATTGCTGAAGACCACTGGGCATGTGTAAAGCAGCTAACATCCCCAGGGTTCTCACTAAGTGAAATCTATTTGTATGACCTTAGCAAGTTAATTTGGTCTCTTGGCATCTCCGTTTTATTATAATCAATATAATAACAATATGATGATAGTAGCTAAATTTCAATACCGTGTACTGGATTCTCAGTGAATGGTGTAAGTGAATACATGTCAGACTTTTTGCAACCCCATGGACTATAGCCCACCAGGCTCCTCTGTCCATGGAATTTTTATGTCCATGGAATAGTATGAGTGGTGGGCATACAGCAAAGAGGTAATTAAGGAGAGTTTAATAAGGGGTCTAGTTACAAAGATGGGGGTCAGGTTAAGGGGTATGATGAAGTACCCCAGGGTTAGCTAGAGTGGGAAACCATAAACTATTCAGCTTGAAGGGTTACACTTGACAGAGCAACTGTAGGTCTGCTATTTATAGACAAAATAGGGGATAAAGGAACATGTTAAAAGATAACACGTCTCAGTGTTTGGATCCTTATTCAAACAAGTCAAATGTAAGAGCAGAGAAAATTTGAACTGGATAAGTCATAATACTAAGAATGATTTAAGGGATTATCCTGGCAGTCCAGTGGCGAAGCCTCCAAACTTCCAGGGCAGGAGGCCTGGGTTCAATTCCTGGTCCAGGAACTAGATCCCATATGCTGCAACTAAGATCTGGCACAGCCAAGTAAGTAAACAAATATTTTTTGAAAAAGACAATGATTTAAAATTTGGGGGCTCTTCTGGTGGCCCAGTGGTTAAGACTCTGTGCTGCCACTACAGGGGACACAGTTCAGTGGTTAAGAATCTGCCTTCCAATGCAGGGGACACATTTGATCCCTGGTCAGGAACTGAGACCCCACATGCAGCAGGGCAACTAAGCCTTCAGGCTGCAACTACTGAGCCCATACACCACAACAAAAGATCCTGCATGCCTAACGAAGATCCCACGTGCAACAACTAAGACCCAACCCAGCCAAAAATAATAAACAGAGATTATTAAATAAATAAAACATATAAGATGAAAGAAAAAAAGTTGGCTCCAGGAGCTGGAAGAGCAGCTGCAGCTATTGGAGAGGACTGCCCAGCAGAAGTTCAGCCTTGTAATTTGAAACGCCCAGGGCTTCAGGGAGCTTCCTGGGTGGCACAGTTAGTACAGAATCTGCTTGCCAGTGCAGGAGAGGCAGGTTCAATCCCTGGGTTGGGAAGATCCCCTAAGGGAGGCCATGGCAACCCACTCCAGTATTCTTGCCTGGGAAATCCCATGGACAGAGGTATCTGGTGGGCCACAGTCAGAGTCAGACATGACTGAGCAACTAAACAATAGCAGCAGCAACTGGGTACCACAGCCTAGCATCACAGCATCCTTCCATGCTCCCATGCCTTTTCAAAAGCTGTCCTGTCTGCCTGGGTGTCCCTACAAGCCTTCTCCATGTAGCAAGGATTAGAAGCACTGCCCAGGTGTCCTCTCCTTTGTCAAGGCTTCCCAGATTTCCCCAAGGAGGGTGAGGACTCCCCACCTCGCCTGACCCCCATAGCAACAGAGGCTCCATCCTGCCACAGCACAGCAAATATTTACTTGGATCCCCTCCACCCCCAACTAGACTAAGGGATGAAGGGTGGGTATTTTTTCAACCCAGTGTCCCCAGCAGGTAACACATAATGGGGGCACAATAAATATCTGTTAAATGGATCCATGTGTTACAGATAAGAAGAAGAATCTGAAGGGACAAACCCTGATGCTCGTGGCAGCATAAGAAGATTTCATCACACACCTAAACCCACCTGTGTATGCATTTTACCCCACTCGGCTCTGATCACAATGTCTTTCCCTCTCTGCTGCTTGGAGCAATGTCAAGGCAGAGCTGCCATGGGGCCAGCTGAGTCATTAAACAGTGTGTGTAGAGGACTGGGGACCAAGGCAGGCATGTCTGCAGAAAGTCACCAGTGGCCGCTCTCTGTAAAGTTTCTGCAATTGGTATTCCACAGTATGTGACATTTTTCAGCTTCTTGCTGGAAAACACAAAGTGGTTGTAAATCACTCCACTGCAGCTGTCTGAGTGGTAAGTGCCTGGGAATTGGGAAGGGACACGGGGACAAGCTCCTGCCCTCGGGAGCCAGGGAGGGCTATTTTCCGAGGCTCAGCGATTTATGCTGAAACGCAGGAATCTTGGCTCCCAGATCCACAGGAGTCAGAGCGGCGTTCATTCTCATGGTGGGGTCCACAGGGAAAAGATGCCAGAGGCCAGATCTCCTGGGAGAATACGTCCTGCAGCACCCTGGAGGTGTAGCCACCTTAGTAAGAAATCCACTTCTGAGCCTGGTCAACCTTGGGAAGATTATTCAAACTCTCTGATATTCGTTCTTGTTCTGCTTCCTTGTAAAACAGAGACGGAAATAGTAGCTACTGGATGGAGTTGTTGTGAAGATTAAATGAATGCTATTAAAGCATTTAGAATAGTTCCTGTTGTTGTTATGGTTCAGTGGCTAAGTCGTGTCCTACTCTTTGTGACCCCATGGACTGCAGCACACCAGAAAGGTGCTAGGCACTGTTAGAACTGTGCCTAACACCCAGCATCATGTCATCATCCTCACCCACCTGTCACCACCACCTCATCACATCACC
>SJYW01016280.1:0-15004 GCA_006410735.1 Raphicerus campestris | reverse complement strand
GGTGGCTCAGTGGTAAAGAATCTGCCTGCCAATACAGGAGACACAGGAGATTAGGGTTCAGTCCCTGAGTCAGGAAGATCCCCTGGAGAAGGAAATGGTAACCCACTCCAGTATTCTTGCCTGGGAAATCTCATGGACAGAGGAGCCTGGCAGGCTACAGTCCATCAGGTCACAAAGAGTCAGACGCGACTGAGTGACTGAGCTCAGCACGCAAGCCCTGAGAATCCAGGGATGAACAAAGAAGACCCTCGGTGCCCTCAGGGAGCTGACCGTCTCCTGGTCTTCTTAGCTGGAGTTAGCCTGGCAGAGGAAAAGCACCTTGGGAAAGGAGCCTTTGGTAACACAGAGTCCTGCTGCCAGCCACCAGGGCAGAAGGGGCCCAAGTGCAAAGTCAGGTGTGCCATGGCCCCGGAGCACGCATTGTGCACAAGGAAGAGACTGGGCTTAGACTACTGACTTCTCTTAAGAAGGGAAACAAGGCCGCCTTCCATTTCCTCCGCATCCATTCATTTCCTCCCCATCCATTGAGTGCGACGAGCAGTAAAGTAAAGCATCAGTTTGCAAACTCCAAAAGTAACAGTCATGAGAATTTCCCAGAAAGGAAGATCATTAGTTGACAAATTAAAGAGGTCACCGAGTGCCCAGGACAGACAGGTGAGAAGGGCCCGCACCAGGGCACACCACGGAGAAAGTGCCAGCATCCAGGCCGCGCAGGGAAGATGCTTCAGCCTGCAGATGGGGCTGAAAAGGGACAAGAAAACAGGCCACACGCAAAGACCCAGAAAGCAAAATGGATTTGGACATTTCGGCGACAAGCCTGAAATCCAGAACACAGCGAGGCAAAGCCTCCCAAGTTCTCAGGGGAACTAGTTCCCAGCCAGAATCCTTTACCCAAGAAAACAGTCAGACAAGCATGCAGGAGTGTGTGACATTTCAGACACACAGAGACTCAAAATCTAACTTCTTCGCTTCGGTCCCCAAGCAGCTCCCGGTGGGGGACTCCGCCGAAACCCACACCTAGAAGAAAAGAGACAACAGACTCAAGAGATGAGGGTGCACGCAGAGGACCCCCAGGAGCGGGGCAGAGGGAGATGGGGCCCTGCATACAGGGTGAGAGGCCAGGCTGAGACCGCCCGACCCGAGAGACAGACATGCTCCGATGCACAGACCAACCAAGACACTCACTGCAGCCACACTGGCCAGTCCACCTGATGACAGACACTAGCCCGTGTCTCTACCTGAGCCAGACTTAGCCACGCACAGAAGGAGCCCCAGCTCCCCTGCACCCTGCTTGCAGGATGGCCGAGCCCTCAGGGCAGTCCACGGCCACACTCTGCAGGCACCTGCAGGCACTCTCCAGAAACCATGAGACAGAAACGCGGGTAAGCACGTCCCGACGCTGTCAACGTGGGGAGCCCTGGATTCCCCCACTCAGGCCTTGCCCATGGATTTCCCCAAGAGGGACTTGCAAACCCTCAGGGTGGCTCCAAGGCTGTTAGCGTCTCTTCGTCTGATGGATGACACACCCTTCACCTGTGCGCTGCCTGGAGGATCTTCAGTATTTCACAACAGATTATCCTGGATGATCCTCAAGGACAAGAAGGGACAAGTCAGTCTCCTCCTCAAAAGGATCCCCAGAGAGGGGTCCCTCTGGGCTCACTGCTTTGGGGGCTTCAGATATTAGAAACACCCCCCAGAACATAACCGAGTCCAAGCTCAGTCTTCTTGCCACACACAGGCCAACAAATCCGAGAGACGAGGTCTGGAGGCAAGCTTATCCAGTCCGACTTTGCGATCCCTTGGACTGCAGCATGCCAGGCTTCCCTGTCCTTCACCATCTCCCGGAGTTTGCTCAAACTCATGCCCACTGAGTCGGTGATGCCACTGACCCATCTCATCATCTGTTGTCCCCTTCTCCTCCTGCCCTCAATCTTTCCCAACATCAGGGTCTTTTCCAATGAGTCAGTTCTTTGCAGGTGGCCAAAGTATTGGAAATTCAACTTCAGCATCAGTCCTTCCAATGAATATTCAGTGGTGTTGAGACAAGGCATATGACTTTGTTTGGAGAGCCCGCTGACCAAAAAGATGGCAGACTAGTGTGTCAAACCATCTTTTCAGGGCCGGATGCCAGGTTCTTGTATAGAACAGAGGTGGGGGGAGGTGAGGAGGTAAGATAAAAAGGCCCTTAATCTCCTGGAATGGCTAGGCTCAGGGAGGGGGTGCGTGAATTCCTTCCTTCCTGTAGCCATCCTCGGGTGGACAGGGTCCTGAACAAAGGCACTCTGGTTTAGCATTCAGGCAGAGGGGCAGGGTCCCCCAACCAAGGCAGGCCATTATGCAGGGACAGCATCCTTTCCGTGAACAAAAGCATTGGGAACTAAAGGTTAAAGTAAAACAAACAGACCGAGCATGGAGTCAGTGCTTCCCTGTAACAAGAAGTCACTTGTTAAAGAGCCCCTGGGCTCACCCCTCACTCTAATCCAGTGAGACCCTAGCCCCAAACTCCCAGAGGAGAGCTTCCCACCTCCCTGCTTCAGAGGCCAGGGAGAGGGCCTCTGACGCCCTCTCGTCAAAGGCAGGTGCTGACTGCAGGGAGATTTCAGGCTTTGGGAGAAAGAAGCACAGGAGCAGGAGGAAAAGCGAGCCGTCAGCTCTTCCCTCAGAGAGTGAGGACGCGCTCCGCTCTGCAGACCCGTCGCTTTACCGTCTTTTCAGTTGGGTTTCTGCCCCATCATCCTGAGGGACCACTTTCTCACCTCTCCTTGGACAGCATCTCTGGATTCCAAAGGCCCCCCAAGTCGGGAGGGACTGGAAAGTGTCACACATGGAAGCTGGGGACCATTTTGCAAACTTAAGTAGCTCTTCCCCATTTACATCCATGTAGAGTTAAATAGAGCATGAATGAGGCTTGACATCTATTCTTTGCATTGTTGCAGGAACCTTGACATTGACAATGAAACATGATGAAAACCATGAGAGAAGTGATGGTGAGCTTCCATGATGAAATTAAAATCAGATGTTTCCTGTGTTAATGACTATGCGTAATATGCAAGCTCATTACAATAACTAAACTTGATAAGTACAATGTCAAAGAAATTTGGTTAATTTCTAAATCAATATCTTTTTTCAAGAGTTTTATAGACCATCCCAGCTACGACTGCCTCGGCAGATCAAAAAGTTTCTCCAAACTGAAATTAATTTTCAAAAGCTTATCTAAGAACTACAGTGACTCAAGAAAGGGTGTCTAATTTGTCAGTACTGTCAATAAAATGCAGATTGTGTGAAAATTTTAATTATAGTAACATAATTAGTGATATTGTTGAAATGAAGGCAAGAAAATAAATTTTATAGAATAAACATACAATAATTTATAAATATGCATGCTTTTGTTTTATTACTCATCCAAGCATTATTGGCCTGTCAACAGAACACCCAGGCATCCCCGATAATAATTAAATGCAGTTCTCTTTGACATTTTGCCAGCTTTCAATTATCAAAACATAACTTGTCGTTTTATACATCTTTTCAATTTTGCTGTTATGAAGGTGTATCTGTCAAAGCAAAAGCTAGAACATTTTTTATTTTTAACAGTTTGTTAATTTCGACATGTGGTATGTGGGGCTGTGAGTGTACCCTTGCCCTGAAAGTGTTAGTGAAGGAGGGAGACAGGATTAGGAAGGGGTTCAGAGAGGCTCTGAGGGACCAGAATATTCTCTTTCCCATCCTAGTTGGCACATGCGTGGGTGCTTATCTTGTTACTTCTCTGTAAACTGTATTTATATGTTATGCATTCTTTTGAATGTATGATATATATGACAGTTACACATAAAATAAGGCTGAGAAGAAGAACCTGCCCTGTTTACCACGCAGAGGCTATCTGCTCACCCGACATTCACACGCAGGAAAGCACACTGTAAACCCCAGACCTTGCCCCGGTGCAAGCCGCCCTTACTGTTTACCTGCCTCTGACCCGGGGGGTTGGATGTTACTAACTCAGTCGAGAATGAGAATCCTGTTGACATTTTCCTTACCAGAATTTTTAATATCATGCTTTCTTCTGCATGGACTCTAAACACGATACTCACGCATTTTGGAAATTTTGGAAACTACAAATAAAAAGGAAGCATATATCATACCACCCAGAGAAAACCCCATGGAAACATTGGCCTTTTTCAATCTTAAAAAAAAAAGATCTACCTTTCAATCAATCTGTAATTTTGTATGAATGAGATCAGCCTCCAAATAAAATTCTTTATCTGGTTGTTTTTCTCACTTAATATGCTAGACATTTCCTCCTGTTATTACAAACTCATTGTAAGCATCTTTGGCTGCATAATTTACTTAATCATTCCCTCATTACAGGGCATTTAGGCAGGTTCTAATTTCCCACTCACAGATTACCCTATGATGAATAAACAGTACTCTTCCTAAGTCTTTGTGTGGACTTCAGATTCCTTTCTTAGGCTCAGTACCTAGACATGGTCTCAAGAGATGTTTATTTCACAGGTACCTTGCACTGACCTTCCTCACTTGGGCACGGACGTCCTGGCAGCCTGGAGGATGAAGTTAATTACTAAGGGAGTCTAAAAGCCACAGAGGCAGATCGCCCGGGACCCATCCTGGCTCTGCAAACACTGTCAGACGACCTCAGGACAGTCGCCATCGCCACACGCCTGATTTACTCGCCTATAACAGAGAAAGAACTGCGACTACTACAGATGCTGTGCTTACAAGGATGGCAAGCAATGCAGGCAAGCCCCTAGTCCAACGCCCGGCACTCAGTTCAGTTCAGTTCAGTCGTGTCCGACTCNACGCCTGATTTACTCGCCTATAACAGAGAAAGAACTGCGACTACTACAGATGCTGTGCTTACAAGGATGGCAAGCAATGCAGGCAAGCCCCTAGTCCAACGCCCGGCACTCAGTTCAGTTCAGTTCAGTCGTGTCCGACTCTTTGCGACCCCATGAACCGCAGCACGCCAGGCCTCCCTGTTCATCACCAACTCGCGGAGTTCACTCAGACTCATGTCCATCGAGTAGGTGATGCCATCCACCCATCTCATCCTCTGTCGTCCTCTTCTCCTCCTGCCCCCAATGCCCCCCAGCATCAGAGTCTTTTCCANCCCCTTCTCCTCCTGCCCCCAATCCCTCCCAGCATCAGTCTTTTCCAGTGAGTCAACTCTTCGCATGAGGTGGCCAAAGTACTGGAGTTTCAGCTTTAGTATGATTCTTTCCAAAGAAATCCCAGGGCTAACCTCCTTCAGAATGGACTGATTGGATCTCCTTGCAGTCCAGTCATGTCCAATTCTTTGCCACCCCATGGACCGTACCTCGCCAGGCTCCTCTGTCCATGGATTCTCCAGGCAAGAACACTGGAGTGGGTTGCCATGCCCTCCCCCAAGGGATCCTCCTGACCCAGGGACTGACCCCGCATCCCTGACATCTCCTGCATTGGTAGGGGGGTTCTTTGCCACTAGCGCCGCCTGGGAAGCCCATAGCACACAGAAGCATGTATACATATATATGCGTATATGTACATCATATATATTCTTCTTTAGATGACAGGCTGGAACTCGAAAGAGCCCTAGNCCGCCTGGGAAGCCCATAGCACACAGAAGCATGTATACATATATATGCGTATATGTACATCATATATATTCTTTTTTAGATGACAGGCTGGAACTCGAAAGAGCCCTAGAGGCACAACAGTCCCCATCGCCTGGCAGCCCTAAGCTAGAGACAGCTGGGGGAGGCTGGAAAGCAGAGTGCCATTTTAGAGTTCCACCATCTTTAGATCCCAGGGCCCTCCTGGGGTTGAGATGGTGTCTGACTGGATTCTCAAAAGAGGCGAAACCACAGGTGAGCTAGAACCAGTCAAAGCTGTAACAAATCCCCAGGGAGCTCAATTCCTGATGAGACCACAGGGATCGCCCCCTCAGGAAGATGCAAGAGGAACTGGAGTCTGGGGCTGAGGGCAGAAAGAGGCCTACGTCGCCTCCCGGTACCTGCAGGAGGAAAGGGTCTGCCCTCAGCACGTGTGACACCAGAGAGGAGCTAAAACACAGACGAGCTGAGGCCAGCCCCACTTCACTTGGTCTCTTGGTTGAAAATGACCAATAATCAAAAGAAAAAACAGTTCGTAGAAATGCCCAGATGACCCAGATGCTGGAATTAGCACACAACAGCTTTACATTTTATTATCATACGTTTGGTAAATAATTTAGAAGAAAATGTGAATTCAGAAAGAATGAGCAGAGATTATCAACTGCATGAAGCAATGCTATTATCATATTATGGCCATAAAATACATGACAGTCTTAGCACAAAGGGAAGGGGGTCCAAGCGACTCGCACACTGTACAGTCCTGAGTCACTGTGCCTGAGCTGGATCACTTATTTATTCATCTGCGTCAGGTCCAGGTTACGGCACGTGGGGCCTTTCCTCGCAGCACACAGGCTCTCTAGCTGTGATGTGTGGGCTTAGCTGCTCTGTGGCATGAGGGACCTTCGTTTCTTGACCAGGGATCAAACCTGAGTCCCCTGCACTGCAAGGCAGATTCTTAACCGCTGGACCACCAGGGAAGTCCCAAGGTGGCCTGATATGAAAGCAGTGCAGATTGCGAGCTTTTAAGGATTTGTGTTGCAATACCCAGAACTATCACTTTAAAAGAAAGAGGTGCTGAAAGGTCAAGAGAGGAAGTTCAATAGAATATTCTAAAATATTCAGTGAAGTCAGGAGAAAGCAGTAAAGAATCAGAGAACAGATGGCACAAATAGAAAGCAAATAGCAAGAAAGTAGATGTAAACTCAACTTGATCAGTAATTTAATTAAATGTAAGTGGAATAAACACTCCAATGAGCAAGCAGGATTGTCAGATGGTATAGAATTAGAAGCAAGTAAAACTGTAGGACAAAATCTCCTAACATCATGTAAAAAGTTTGAACAAAGTATTAGCAAACCAAAANGACTGGATAACTTTATGTGACCCCTCCCAGGTCACCTAGGGACGAGTGTCATCTGCCAGAGGACCTCCCCGGTTCCCTCCCGCCAGGAAACCTCTCCCCAGGTAACCTCCCCACCAGGTGTCTTCCCCCAGGTGTCCCCTCCCTCTCCATCCTACTTGGAACACCCTCCCACCCCAGTGCAGAGGCCCCTTGCGAGGGGGCCCGGGAGGCCCCTGGGCCGCAGCCCTGCTCGGCCTGTACCGCTGCAGCGCTCATCAGGCCCTGCCCTCACAGACAGATGCCAGCTCTCACCTCTTCACACATTTTGCAGCGTTGCCTTTCCATTGTGCAGCTGAGGACCCCAGGGCGTGAGGTCTCGGGCTCACGTCTGGGGCATGTTCTCACTGTCGCTCACTCACGGCCTGTGTTCTCCCGGTGTGATGATAGACTTGTCACCGTGCTGGCGGCCTCAGTGTCTGGGGGTCCAGGAGGCTTCGAGGGAGCTCCCCATCCCCCAGGGGGGTCACTGTCTCTCTTCAGGAGCCTGGGGTGCTTCTGCGCTCGGATCTCAGGGCCCCAGGTCGGCCGAGGTCGGATGGGGCTCAGGCCGCAGCTTGCTGGGGCTTCGCGCAGGGAGGCGCGGGCCGGGGCAGTGCTGCCGCAGGCTCAGCGTCTCAGCCGCCCTCTGTGGGTGTTCCCGAGTCTTTCCCTCCTACTTCTCGCTTTGTCCTGAAATGCACCGAAACCCGCCTGGGCCGAGGCCTGCTTCCAGTTGGGGTGCAGGAGATGGAGGCTCTAGGGAACAGCAGGAGCACACGGACTGCAGAACCACACTGGCTAGGCCTTCAAAGAGCTGCAAACGCAAACGCTCCACACGAAGCCAGTCCACGGGAAGACGGGGCCTTCGCAAGCCACCGAGGCTGGCCTCACTCCTCGGCCTGCCCCAGACGAAGGCGCTCCAAGGCACGGGGAGGAGCGAGCAGAACGTTCCGCTCCTTGGGCTCATGTGAGACTAGATATTTTTCTTTAATTTTTACTGAAACATTGTTGATTTACAATGTGTTACTTTCGAGTGTACAGCAAAGTGATTCAGCTACATATATACAACATACAAATATAACATTGCACATACGTATGTAATATATACACTAGATAATATATATAATGTCTACATGTGTGAATGTGTACCTCTGTTACCTATATATGTATATTATATATGTATTATGTATATAATTTGTGTGACCCTGGACTGTGGCCCGCCAGGCTCCTCTGTCCATGGGGATTCTCCAGGCAAGAATACTGGAGTAGTTTGCCATGCCCTCCTCCAAGGGATGTTCCCAACCCAGGGGTCAAACCCAGGTCTCCCACATTGCAGGCAGATTCTTCACCATCTGAGCCAGCAGGAAGCCAATATGAATATATACTTGTATATATTGCATACATATATACATACGTGTATACATAATGCATATAAGTATATATACATCTTTCAGTTCAGTTCAGTCACTCAGTCGTGTCCGACTCTTTGCGACCCCATGAATCGCAGCACGCCAGGCCTCCCTTCCATCACCAACTCCCAGAGTTCACTCAGACTTGCGTTCACCGAGTCAGTGATGCCATCCAGCCATCTCATTCTGTCATCCCCTTCTCCTCCTGCCCCCAATCCCTCCCAGCATCAGTCTTTTCCAGTGAGTCAACTCTTCGCATGAGGTGGCCAAAGTACTGGAGTTTCAGCTTTAGTATGATTCTTTCCAAAGAAATCCCAGGGCTAACCTCCTTCAGAATGGACTGATTGGATCTCCTTGCAGTCCAGTCATGTCCAATTCTTTGCCACCCCATGGACCGTACCTCGCCAGGCTCCTCTGTCCATGGATTCTCCAGGCAAGAACACTGGAGTGGGTTGCCATGCCCTCCCCCAAGGGATCCTCCTGACCCAGGGACTGACCCCGCATCCCTGACATCTCCTGCATTGGTAGGGGGGTTCTTTGCCACTAGCGCCGCCTGGGAAGCCCATAGCACACAGAAGCATGTATACATATATATGCGTATATGTACATCATATATATTCTTCTTTAGATGACAGGCTGGAACTCGAAAGAGCCCTAGAGGCACAACAGTCCCCATCGCCTGGCAGCCCTAAGCTAGAGACAGCTGGGGGAGGCTGGAAAGCAGAGTGCCATTTTAGAGTTCCACCATCTTTAGATCCCAGGGCCCTCCTGGGGTTGAGATGGTGTCTGACTGGATTCTCAAAAGAGGCGAAACCACAGGTGAGCTAGAACCAGTCAAAGCTGTAACAAATCCCCAGGGAGCTCAATTCCTGATGAGACCACAGGGATCGCCCCCTCAGGAAGATGCAAGAGGAACTGGAGTCTGGGGCTGAGGGCAGAAAGAGGTCTGCGTCGCCTCCCGGTACCTGCAGGAGGAAAGGGTCTGCCCTCAGCACGTGTGACACCAGAGAGGAGCTAAAACACAGACGAGCTGAGGCCAGCCCCACTTCACTTGGTCTCTTGGTTGAAAATGACCAATAATCAAAAGAAAAAACAGTTCGTAGAAATGCCCAGATGACCCAGATGCTGGAATTAGCACACAACAGCTTTACATTTTATTATCATACGTTTGGTAAATAATTTAGAAGAAAATGTGAATTCAGAAAGAATGAGCAGAGATTATCAACTGCATGAAGCAATGCTATTATCATATTATGGCCATAAAATACATGACAGTCTTAGCACAAAGGGAAGGGGGTCCAAGCGACTCGCACACTGTACAGTCCTGAGTCACTGTGCCTGAGCTGGACCACTTATTTATTCATCTGCGTCAGGTCCAGGTTACGGCACGTGGGGCCTTTCCTCGCAGCACACAGGCTCTCTAGCTGTGATGTGTGGGCTTAGCTGCTCTGTGGCATGAGGGACCTTCGTTTCTTGACCAGGGATCAAACCTGAGTCCCCTGCACTGCAAGGCAGATTCTTAACCGCTGGACCACCAGGGAAGTCCCAAGGTGGCCTGATATGAAAGCAGTGCAGATTGCGAGCTTTTAAGGATTTGTGTTGCAATACCCAGAACTATCACTTTAAAAGAAAGAGGTGCTGAAAGGTCAAGAGAGGAAGTTCAATAGAATATTCTAAAATATTCAGTGAAGTCAGGAGAAAGCAGTAAAGAATCAGAGAACAGATGGCACAAATAGAAAGCAAATAGCAAGAAAGTAGATGTAAACTCAACTTGATCAGTAATTTAATTAAATGTAAGTGGAATAAACACTCCAATGAGCAAGCAGGATTGTCAGATGGTATAGAATTAGAAGCAAGTAAAACTGTAGGACAAAATCTCCTAACATCATGTAAAAAGTTTGAACAAAGTATTAGCAAACCAAAACGTGTGTGTGTGTGTGTGCATGTTATAAACAAGTGGGACTCGTTCAAAGGGCAAGGTTGGTTTAGCATTTAAAACTCCATGTAATTCACCAAATCAACAGAACAAAGCAGAAAAGAATGATCATCTCAATAGCTGTAGAGAAAGCATTTGAGAAGATTCGACACCTGTTCACGGAAACAGCTTTCCATGGAAAAGAAAGGCCTTAGCAAAATGGAGCAGAAGAAGCACCTCCAATCTAATAAGGAACATATGAACCCTACAGACAGTGTCATCCTTGACGACGAAGTATTGAGTATGTTACTAAGACCAGGAACAAGGCAAGATGCCCGCCTTCACTGCTTCCACGTGGCATCATTGAGGAGGCCCTACCCTCATTACGAAGGGAAAGTAAGAAGAGAAAGGAAAGGCAAAAAGACTGGACAGCAAGAAGCAAAACTGTATGGGCCAATACGACCGTGTATAAGGAAATAAGGAATTTATGGCAAAAACAATTAAGAGTAGCAAGCCAATTCAGCAAAACAGCAAACTATAAAGTCATATACAAAAACTAATTTCATTTCTATATATTACTAGTCAACAATTGGAAATGAATGTTTAAATAGCATTTATAATAGAATCAAAACATGTCAAATGCCTAAGGATCCATCTAATAAAAGATATGGAAGATCTCGACACTGTAAGCATCAAACAAATTGAGAGGAATTAATGTCTTCCAAACCTTGTGCAGTTCTCATAGATTAGAAAATGCAATTTTGTTAGCATGTCAGTTTTTCTTAAACTGGTCTATAAAGGCCATCCAATCCCAGTAAAATTCCAGCAGGCTTTTTACAGAAATTGAAAAGCTAATTCTAAAATTAATCTGAAAATGTAAACAGCCTAGAATATCCAAGAAAACCTTTAGGAGAAAAGCGATAAAGTTGGCGGGCACTGTCTAATACCAAGATTTACCAGTGTTGCTGTGGTCCGGTTGCTAAGTCATCTCCGACTCTTTGCAACCCCATGGACTCCAGCATGCCAGGCTGCCCCGTCCTCCACTATCTCCCAGAGTCTGCTCAAGTCATGTCCGTTGAGCTGGTGATGCTATCCAACCAAAGTTGCAATAATTAAGACTTTGTAATTACAGTACAAAGATAGGCAAACAGATTAATGTTGTGGAAATCGATTCACACACGTAGAGTCAACTGAGGCACCAGGGCAATTCAGCAAAGGAGAGCCTTCTCAACACACAGGAGTGAAGCAGCTGACAGTATGGAGAGCTAAGCTTCAGCCCCTCCCTCCCCACACATGCACATTCATTCAAGACGCAGCCTTGACTAAGAGGAGAAAGAACAATGACTCTTCCAGAAGAAAATGTGAGAAAACAGCCTCACTACTTTGGAGCAGTCATACAGAAATGTATGAATTTAATGTCATCAGAATTTAAAGCTTCTGCTCTTCAAAGACACTTATACGTGAAATCCAATCCATGGATCAGAATATACATTTCTGACCAAAAAGACTCGTAAGTTTTATACATAAAGAGCTGCCATAAATCAATAACAAAGAGGCAACCCAATTAAAAACAGGCAAGCAACGTGAATGGGCAATTGACACAAAGAGATGTACTCATGGCCAGTAAGTACAGGCAAAGTGCTCAAGCGCGTTTCCTTAAATGCACAATGAGATACCGTTTCTGGCTCACGGGAAGAGCTAGGAAAGAGAGACTGACAGCAAGCTTTAGCGAGGATGAGGAGCCGCTGGGACTCTCATATCCTCCCGGTGGGACTGTGAAGTGATTGAACCATTTTAGAAAGCTGTGTGCTGGTGTGTACTGAAATTAAGCTTATA
The DNA here is from genome assembly GCA_006410735.1 of Raphicerus campestris. Lineage (NCBI taxonomy): Eukaryota > Metazoa > Chordata > Mammalia > Artiodactyla > Bovidae > Raphicerus > Raphicerus campestris. The sequence continues at coordinate 2,862 of SJYW01016280.1, read as the reverse complement.
TTTACCATATGACCCGGCAATTCCACTGCTAGGAATGTACCTCAGAGAATGCACATGGCCACCCAAAAAGAAATCATGGTGATAGCTAGAACCTGGAAACAGTCCAAACGCCCGTCCGCAGGGGAACGGATGAGCCGTCTGCCGTCCGTCCACACAGGCCTTATTTGGCAGAGACAGAACGCAGCCCACGGACGTCGTGCTGAGTGGCAGAGCCGGACCCCTCAGAACACAGCCTGCACGATTCCTTCCACAGATGGTCAGGAGCCTGAAACACTGGCCCTGTGAGGTGATGGGGCTGACCCACTACGGGGCGGGGTGGGGGGTCTCCAGACAGGACGTGAACTTCCCAACAGCACCACTCAGGGCTTCCCTCCTCCATACATCTGGAATGGGGAGTCTGACCCTCCCAATGGGACAGGATGTGACTCGGGTCACGGGTAGGTCCTGAATCTCAAGTGTAGACTTGGTCCTCAGCTTCCCTGTGTCTAAAACAGAGAGGGAAGGATGAGCAGAGACCAGGTGCCCACAGGGCCCCTCTGGCAGCACCCTTCCTGGGACAGGGACACGGGACCCTGTCTGGGGCAAGTCACAAGACTTCCAAAGCAACGGCCTCAGCCCCGTCGCAAAGGCCAGCGCCCCGCTTCTGCAGTCCGCCTGACCCACCGCCTGTCCGACTGCATTCCATGACCAACCTCGATGCCAGCGAGACCCCGGTCACCTTTCCTACCACCCTCAAGGCCTCCACCCACTGGAGTCAGAATCTGCTCTGGGCCCAAGTGGGGCTGAGGACTCACACCCCCAAAAAAGGGCAGAGTCTGCTGCCCTCTGTCCAATCCCACGTGTCCAGCTGTGTCCCCTTGACTCCAGGTCACTCTTGGGCCTGTGACTGTGATTAGGTTTTTTTTCTGTAGAGAAAAGGGATTTAAATTTAATTGTCGCTTGAAAGGGAAGGGATGGGGAGGGGCAGCTGGAGAGGAGGGACTGGAACAAAAGGAGAAAAGTGGAGGCCTGATCAATTGTTTCAATTTAAAGAGGCTGCAGTCAAATGGCTGGAAGACAGAGTTATGTGCCTCCCGAAAATGCGGCAATAAATAAGGGAAATCACCCAGAACAAATAGCGCCAGCTGTTTAGATGAAAGAGGAGCCAGGAAATGTGAAGAATGGACGATCACAGCCAGAAATGACAGGCAGGGCCAGCGGAGCTGGGTGTGGGGAGCAGAGACGCTCGGGCAACTTCCCCATCCCGGGAAAGCCAGAGTCCTGGGTGCTCTGTTTAGGGACCCTCTAGCATCTCAGCCTGGGATGCCCTGGGAGGGGCGTTTGGGGAGCAGAGAGTCCTTGGGGGGAAACTGCCCAGCCAGGACACTGCGGTACAGACACACCGCAGCCAACACTCATTCATTCAACTGACACCCAGGAGCTCCAACAGCTCATATCTCATCTTCACGCAGCTCCGCTTTACAGGCGAGGAACTCATGCTAAGGGCAGGCAACTGGTCTACCCAAGGTCACGCAGCATCTGACCCCATGCCCTGCCTGGATGCCCTCCCTGATGAGCCACTTGGCCCCTGAGGTCCCAGGAGAGGCCAGGTCAGGTTGAGCAGAACTTCAGCACCCAGAGCGTTAGGTTTGCAGGACACTCCTCCCTTCCTCACCTGGGCTCAGGAGTGTTACACAACAGGAAGTCCCTCTATGTGGAAGCATGAGAGGTAGAGAAGAGGCATTCCAATCGGTCACCTATGAGCAGTGGCTTGATGGAAAGAACAGCCATGGGCAAGTCACCCATGGAGCCTCAGTTTTCCCATCTCTGAAATGGGAACAATACAGCCTCAAAGTTGAAAGTGGTCACAGAAGTCACCGAACTCAAACCCTTAGACCATGATCACTAGGTTCTCCTTACATCCCACTGAAGCCAGAAGCTCACTGAATCCCTATATGATCCTTTTATCCCCACCCTGGATCTGTGGGGTTAAAATTTTTCTTTTTATTGAGCCTAAAATGCTCTGTCTTCCCCTGAAACCACTCAGAATGCATGCAGTTTGGAGCAGTTCTCTCTAAGCCTTCACCACCCTCCCTGAGTCTCCCTCCCATACTCCATAAAATGCCTGGATTCCCAGCCTAGGTACACATCAAGGGCAAACACTCTGAAGAAATCACCAGTCACTTAGAATGATCATCTCATCCTTGCCTGAGGGCAAACAATTTTTTCCAAAATGTTTTCTGCCTCCATCATAAACTGCTGGGTAATGAGGATGCTGGTCGTCGTCCAGCCCTAGTGTGCTGTGCAACATGGGCGAGATACACTAGCCTCTCTGTGCCTCAGGGACCCCACGTGAAAAGCAGGAATGATATTATTTCCCCAGAGAATTTTTGTAAGGATTAAATGAGTTAATTTAGGAAATGTTTTCAATAGTGACCAGAGATCAGCTGGCACAATAAACATGTTAACAGTTATCACCATCACTATCACCACCTCCACTGCCACCATCATCACCACCACCACCACCACCATCATCATCATCACCACTACCATCGTCATCACCACCATTACCACAATCGTCACCATCATCATGATCACCACTGTCATCCACTTCAGCACCACCATCACCATCACCACCATCATCATCCTCATCACCGTCTTCATCATCATCATCACCATCATCACCATCATCATCACCATCACTGTCACCAACTTTATCACCACCATCACCACTACCATCATCATCACCACCATTACCACAATCATCACCATCACTGTCATCCACTTCAGCACCACCATCACGACCACCACCATCATCATCCTCATCACCACCATCATCACTGTCTTCATCATCACCATCACCACCATCATCACCACCATCAT
>SJYW01016278.1:0-11260 GCA_006410735.1 Raphicerus campestris | reverse complement strand
GAGGAGGAGGCCAGCGCTGCTGGGCACTGGAGCCGGGGGGTGGTGCTGGGGGGTACGCAGTGCCTGAGGCTAGGCAAGGAGCAGAGCAGGCAACTCTCAGTCCAGGCCCGTCTCTTGGATGGTGGGGTCCCAGTGCTGGGGTGCAGGGTGTATCTTTTGGGGAGGAGCCTCTGCGGGAAACCTCTCATCTCATGAGGACCCACTCCTGGGTCTCACTTAGGACCTGGAAGAGATAGGTGTCTGGGGAGGGTGGGGCTTCAGTGGGGAGGGCCCTGAGGCTCCNAGGGTGTATCTTTTGGGGAGGAGCCTCTGCGGGAAACCTCTCATCTCATGAGGACCCACTCCTGGGTCTCACTTAGGACCTGGAAGAGATAGGTGTCTGGGGAGGGTGGGGCTTCAGTGGGGAGGGCCCTGAGGCTCCAGGAGACATTGTGCAGTCTACCTGGTATGAAATGTTTGGTCCGTGAGCATGAGTGTGAACATGTGCGTGCGTGTATATGAATGTGTGCACATGCGGGTACGTATGTATATATGTGTGTGCCTGCATAGGAGTGTGTGTGTATAAGCACACAGAGGTGTATATACATGTGCACACGTGTACACACACGTGTATATGCATGTGTGAGCATGTGTGTGCACGCACATGTCTGTAAGCGTGTGTGTGTGCCTGTGTGTATATGTGTGTGTTTGCATGTGTGTGTGCGTGTGTTTGGCTTTCTTCGCAGGGGTGAGTTGGTGTTTCTGTTGATTCTTTGGACCGCTGGGGCTGGAGAGAGAGAAGATGATGAGACACAGCACCCTCAAGGCCTTTGCACAGAGACGCCCTGTTGAGAGCATCGGGAGGAGCTGCGCTGGGGGAGAGTTGGCAGCTCCTGTTGAGGAGGCTGGTGCAGCCTCAGGATGTGTGTCAAATGGGAGAAACTCCGGGTGTGAGGCTGCAGGCAGGACCCAGTCTGGGTGCGAGTGGGGAGGCCTGAGTACACGGGGACCCTGGTGGGAGGGGTCTGCCCCTTGCCATCTGCAGGCTTGGGAGGGGGCAAGGTGAGGCACAGCTGGGACAGGCGCAGAGTCGGGGGGCCGCATCCTCCCAGCGGTCTGTCCCTGTCCCCTGAGAGTCCACTTGCTTTGACCAACCGCTGTTGAAAGGAACCATAGATTCGGTGCGAGACATCGGGCCGCCGTCACCAGCCAGGTTCAAGCCACGGTTCTGAACATGTTTGCAGAGTTTCTGGAAAGGTAAGTGAAAAGGCAGCCCTGCCCAGGTGGGGAGGCCTGGCCTGCATTCAGCTAACCCGTATCAGAGTGCTCACCTTGCCACCAGCCACCAGGCCGGGACCAGTTCACAAAATGCAGGGGGAGGGCTGGTTGGCTCCGGGTGTCCCCTGTCCTGCCCGCTCCGCGTCTCCCCCTGGCTCTGGAGGCAGCCCTGTGTGACTGCAGAAACGTCCAGCCTGGAGGCCCCGGCCTGGCAGCTGTCCAGCTAATTCTAAGGGGGCACGAGGTTTAAATTGTATTTAATTTTAACTAACTGACGTTTGAACAGCGTATGGGGCGTGGGGCCCTTGGCTCTCTGTTGCAGAGCAGGGCGAACCCGGCATTCGGTTCCCGTCCTAGATTTTGTTGTATTGATTCTGAGGGTTTTTTGTTTGTTTCATCTTCTTTTTTGGCCAAATACGGCTTGTGGGATGTTGTTCCCCAACCAGGGATCGAACGGCTGCCTCAGAGCAGTAGAATCGCAGAGTCCCAACCGCCAGACCGTCCGGGAATTGCCATCGAGCTTTACAAACTGTGATGAAGTACCATTTCTCTCGGCCACTGGATTTCAGGGCGCTCCTGTAAACCTGGCGGCTGAGCTGAGAGCCTCCCTCCCGCTCCGGTTTTCCCGGCAGGACTTGCTGTCTCCTCGGTCCACACCCAGCTCTGCCCCAGCCCTGGATTTGGGGGGGAGGGGTCTCCCTCTCTCCGGCTTTTTCTCTGTCTTCCTGTATTGTGCTGAATGGAATCACTCAGTCTCCAGAAAGAAATGGAAGGGCTTGGTTTTTCCTGGCAGCTAGCTAGAGGATGAGAGAAGGCGATGGCACCCACTCCAGTACTCAGGGATGGGGGAGCCTGGTGCGCTGCAGTCCATGGGGTCACGAAGAGTTGGACACGACTGAACAACTTCACTTTCACTTTTCATTTTCATGCTTTAGAGAAGGAAATGGCAACCCACTCCAGTGTTCTCGCCTGGAGAATCCCAGGGATGGGGGAGCCTGGTGGGCTGCCGTCTATGGGATCGCACAGAGTCGGACACGACTGAAGCGACTTAGCAGCAGTAGCAGCCCTGTCTCCCAGGGGGCTCAGGTGAGGGCGGCTATGGCCAGGACTGCCTGGACTTAGTGAGAAGCAAGTTTGGGGCACAGCGCTGGGTACCGGAGCGTCATCATGGAGCCCCCTTTTTCGGGATTTCCAGTGTGGCTGTGTTCACCTTCAGAGGGTCTCTGAAGGGCCTGGCACCAGGTAGGTTACTCATGAGAGGCCAGAGATGTGAATTTTTAGGTGAAATCAGCCAGGTTTTAAATGTTTAGCCACCACTGTGGCTAGTTTGAGATAGCAGTTGATTTGTGTTCTAGGAATGTAAAGGCGCCCCTTCTTTCCTGCCTTTGGGGAGCAGGGGTATGCGTACCTCTCCTGGCTCCTCACTCCCCGCTCTGCTAGGGGGGTTGCAATGGCCCGGGCAGGGTGTGGGGTGTGGGGTGCCCCTCCCCTCCCTGTGGGCACTCCAGACACTCCCAGGAGGCCTTGTTTCCTCCCTCTTCCTTCACCTGAGAGCACATTAGCTGTGCTAACAGGAGAAACCCAGTCCTGTCCGGTTCTAGAAGCATTTACCGCAAAGGGCTGGGACAGCATTACAGAAAAAGATTCTTGGGAACCGTCTGCTCCAGCGCCTGGGGCAGAGCCGGCCCCTGTTGTGCACACGTTGACCATGAGCACCCCCACCTGCTGTTTCACGGAAGAAGCAGCAGTTAGGCTGAGAAGGGGGACGGCTCACACCGCTGGATGGGGCTGACCCGCGGGGCAGCGCCTGCATGTCCGCCTTCACACGCAGATACCGGGGTGAGGGTGCCCCCCACTTCCTCTGGCAGCAGGCCGGTGCCGGCCCCTCCCCCCAGCCGCACATGCTGCAGGGCTGCTTCGGCCTCAGTGGGTCCCGGGGTGACGCGGGGTGGGCAGCCTCGGACCCGGTGGGCCACTCTGCATGGGTGGCAGACTGGGTGCCTGTGTGAGAAGTCGGGGATGACACCGCCCCCGCCACAACCTGGATACACAGTTGCAGGGTTCCATATAGGAAACCCCAGATGCCAGGAGCACTGGCTGCTGCTGGAAGGAGTTTTTCTCTTGTACCTTTTGCATTTCATGCTACGGGACGATAACACTTATTCCGTACATAAAAAAGAGCGGGGATGAAGTAGACAACCAGGCGCAGAAGTGAGTCTATCTGCCCAAGGGCACACAGAAGGTCAGCGGCGAGGGGGCGCGCACCGCTCAGGGCTGCGGCTGGGCCCGCAGGGCTCCCGGCCAGGCCCCACGGGCCCTTTGGGTTTCCTCCAACAGGAAAACGTGGCAGGATCTGGGCCAGGCCCACACTCCCCTGGCGGACTCGGTGCTGTGCACCATCAACGCCATTGAGGACCAGAGCCAGGACGCCCTCGTGTCCAGGGTCAGAAGCCTGTGCCAGCTGAGGTGCCCCCGACTCCAGCCCTTCCGGGGGCCTCTGCTGCTCCCAGTGGTGTGACCAGAGGGCGGCTCTGTCTCCCGGGCTCTCTCCAGCCCCGGGCAATGACGGGGATGCAGCAAAGCCCAGGCACAGCTAGCTTTGCACTACCTGCATTCAGCCTCCACCCTGCCCCGGCCTGGGCCTGGTCTGCAGCTGGAGAAGGATGGCTCAGCTTCCTGTCGGCCAGAGACAGGCCCCGTGCGGCTGAGGGGGCTGGGGCTGGCCTTGCCTCCGCTCAGGAGGCCTGGCTCCACCCTCCCAGAGGGCACCGGCTGGGGCAGGGTCCACATTTGCAGTCCTCTGTCCACCGGCAGACCCGCTCTTGGCTCTCTCTACCTGTGGAGCCAGCTGTCCTGCCAGGCCAGTGGAGGCCTGACACCCTGCCCCGTGCCCCGATCCCGCTCTGCCCCACGTGCCTCCCAGGCAGGTGAAGCCCCCTCCACGGTGTTCCCAGGGTCTCTGTGCCTCCCCATAAGCACTGGCTGCCTCCAGAGTAGGGCCTCGCCCAGAGTCCAGGGGTCCCAGGAGGTGCCAAGGGCTGGGCCCAGGAGCTGAAGCCTTGAGAGGGCACAGTGTCCTCCTGGATGTGGAAACCACGGGGTCCTTCTGAGGTGGTCGCCATTGGATTTTCCAGAGATATGAGCACCTGGCTCAGTGAGATATGGAAAGATCCAGAGCTGGAGTGACCTGGAGAGGTCACCTCCCAGGGCACCAAGGCTGACGAGAACACTGCTGGGCCCTTGCCCCAAGCTGTGGCAGACATTGCTAATCGAGCCCCATATTCTGCTGCTCTGGGGGCAGATGGAGCCCCAGTGTCTGCTCAGAGCTCCCAGCAGTTCCAGCCAATTGGCAGGACTTGGCTCTGAGTTTTACAGACGATGCTGACGAGGCTGCATCGTGCAGATGGGGTGTTGGAGGTCCCCCGGCTGCACATGTGGTCTGGTGTTCCCCTGAGAAGTGAGCGGCCAGGGATCACCGCAGGGTGGGTCTAGCTGTGACCCCTGCCACAGGTCTCTGGAGCTGAGACTAGAGGGGGAAGCCTCCCTGAGACCTCATGCCATGCTGTGGTTTGCTGGGGCCCAGAGGAGAGTGAGGGACTCCAGGAAGACTCAGGAGGGCTCTGGGGGGACACGGCATCAAGGGTTGCAGATGGACTCTGGGAGGCTTCCAGGAGTCGGCAGAAGGTGGACTGAGCTTGGGGGCAGACAGTGGGCAAGCCTCTGGCTCCTGGGATGCAGGCCCTTTTGGTCCAGGGCTGTGCACCTAGCGAGGAGCAGGGCTGGGGAGGTGGGGCCTGCAGGGCTGGAGGAGAGAAAGGGCAAGGACGGGAGATAGGCTGGGCTCAGGCCTCAGTGACTGTGATGCTCCTGTGCTCAGAGCCTACTGGGGCATCACTTCGGGAGGGAAGACGAGGAGCTGGCCCACGGGCTGCGATCCCTCAGACGGGGCCTGGAGCGCTACCCTGGCCTGCTTCCTCCTCCCACGTACAAGGTAGGAAGGAGCAGAAGGGGGCTCCTGGGGGGTCAGCTCTGCGTGACTGCTAGCATACCCCACCTGCCAACAGGGTGGCCCACGGCCAGAGACAGGCAGGGCTGCACAGCCCTGGTCATCAGTCTGGCTCTTGGTCTCCCAGGGGAGGTGAGGGGCCAGCTGGCAGTCACTCCGGGAAGGAGTGGCTTTATCATGGAAGCCCAGTGGTCAGGGGTTAGGCCTGCAGAGTTGGGGGCCAGGCCCCACAGACCCAGCTAGAGGGGCTTTCTGGACCGCTCTGCTGCCCCCACCCGCAAGGCTGAGCCCCTGAGGCCGCGAGACCTTGTTCTAGGGCAGCTTCTCTCCAGCCTTTTGCCTCCTCTTTCTTTTGGTGGGGGCAGAGCCTTATGCAAAGTCTGTACAGAGCGGTCTTCACTGAGTACCTCCAGGCCTTGGTCACCCATCTCAAGAAGCTGAAGCCCTGGAAGTGGGAAGACCAGCGGGGTCAGGTGGAAACAGACGTCAGGGAGCTGCGTGAGACTTTCGGGAGGCAGGAGGTGAGCCGGGGACCCTCGGGGGGCTTCCGAGGGGCCGTCTTCCCTTTCTCGGCGTGTCTCTCTTCTCCCCTGACCGTCCTGGAGCCAGCTGTGTCCTCCTGCCCTGCTGGGCCTGTCTATGCCAGGCCGATCTCTCAGGGCTGCCCTGGGAGCCCTGCGCAGAGGGGAGGCAGGGCCTGGGGAGGGGCAGCCTGGGGGCTCAGGAGGTGATACGGGCGTGTAGGACCCTGCTCTCCCCAGCAGGGCCGGCCTGGGGGCCTGTGGGGCGACCCTGGGTGAGGCCTGCACTGGGTGAGGCTGGGAGCTNACAGGGCTGGAGGAGAGAAAGGGCAAGGACGGGAGATAGGCTGGGCTCAGGCCTCAGTGACTGTGATGCTCCTGTGCTCAGAGCCTACTGGGGCATCACTTCGGGAGGGAAGACGAGGAGCTGGCCCACGGGCTGCGATCCCTCAGACGGGGCCTGGAGCGCTACCCTGGCCTGCTTCCTCCTCCCACGTACAAGGTAGGAAGGAGCAGAAGGGGGCTCCTGGGGGGTCAGCTCTGCGTGACTGCTAGCATACCCCACCTGCCAACAGGGTGGCCCACGGCCAGAGACAGGCAGGGCTGCACAGCCCTGGTCATCAGTCTGGCTCTTGGTCTCCCAGGGGAGGTGAGGGGCCAGCTGGCAGTCACTCCGGGAAGGAGTGGCTTTATCATGGAAGCCCAGTGGTCAGGGGTTAGGCCTGCAGAGTTGGGGGCCAGGCCCCACAGACCCAGCTAGAGGGGCTTTCTGGACCGCTCTGCTGCCCCCACCCGCAAGGCTGAGCCCCTGAGGCCACGAGACCTTGTTCTAGGGCAGCTTCTCTCCAGCCTTTTGCCTCCTCTTTCTTTTGGTGGGGGCAGAGCCTTATGCAAAGTCTGTACAGAGCGGTCTTCACTGAGTACCTCCAGGCCTTGGTCACCCATCTCAAGAAGCTGAAGCCCTGGAAGTGGGAAGACCAGCGGGGTCAGGTGGAAACAGACGTCAGGGAGCTGCGTGAGACTTTCGGGAGGCAGGAGGTGAGCCGGGAACCCTCGGGGGGCTTCCGAGGGGCCGTCTTCCCTTTCTCGGCGTGTCTCTCTTCTCCCCTGACCGTCCTGGAGCCAGCTGTGTCCTCCTGCCCTGCTGGGCCTGTCTATGCCAGGCCGATCTCTCAGGGCTGCCCTGGGAGCCCTGCGCAGAGGGGAGGCAGGGCCTGGGGAGGGGCAGCCTGGGGGCTCAGGAGGTGATACGGGCGTGTAGGACCCTGCTCTCCCCAGCAGGGCCGGCCTGGGGGCCTGTGGGGCGACCCTGGGTGAGGCCTGCACTGGGTGAGGCTGGGAGCTCCTGTCCGCAGGGCCTCGGTGACGGTGACGGAGCCCCTGGCCTGGAGGCCTTCATGGAGGTCTTCCAGCTCAGTGGGGAGCGGGGCAGCCTGTGTCTGGATGAATGGCTGGCCTCCTTCAGGGACAGGTTCCCAGACTACCTGAGGTGAGAGGCAGAAGAGGGCAGGTAGAGGGGGGAGCCTGCAGGGGGCTCAGCCTGGGGCCTGGGCTGGGGAGGGACTGAGCTAAGGGCGCTGGCGTGTAAAGGGTGAGTAGGAAGGGCGTGAGGGGCGTGAAGGGTGTGAAGGGTGAGATGCAGAGACTGGGAGGCCTGGGCCGGAAGCGCACATCTCAGCGCCTCCTGTCTTCAGGAGGGAATCCAAGGCCAGAGAAGGGCAAGGACTTGCCCAGGGTCCCCTGCAGGCTGGTGCAGGCCCCTCACTGGTCTCTCTGCCTCCCAACACTGAGATCCACCCAGCCNGGGAGGCCTGGGCCAGAAGCGCACATCTCAGCGCCTCCTGTCTTCAGGAGGGAATCCAAGGCCAGAGAAGGGCAAGGACTTGCCCAGGGTCCCCTGCAGGCTGGTGCAGGCCCCTCACTGGTCTCTCTGCCTCCCGACACTGAGATCCACCCAGCTGGACCCTCGGAGTGGCCCCGTCCAGATCCCTTCCTGGTGTCCAGAGCTCCCGGGCAGGCTAAGTGTCCTGGGGGTCATGGTTGGTGGTGGTGGTGGGGTTTGGGGACTTGGGGAACTGCCTGAGGTCCCAGCTGCCCCGGAAGACATTGCTCTAGACTCCACTGTCGTCTTCCTTTGCGTGCCCCTGGGTGCACAGAGCCCCTCTTCCTGTTGCTCAGCACACAGGGCCAGCCCGAGGAGCCTGAGCTCAGGACCTGCTGCCCTTGCTCCTGGGGCTTCCTCACGACTTTCACAAGGTGACCGAGGGTGTGAGGGCTCCAGGACCTTCTCCAGGGACGCTGGTAGGTCAGGATCCAGCCCTGGGCGGAGTGGCTGGGGCACGGGATTGGGGGTCTCGGAGGAAACCAGGCTGAGGGGCTGGGCTGGAGGGAGGGCCCAGTGGCTTGAAGCGGACACTGCACCGCCTGCCTGCAGGCAGCTCCCCAGGCCCTGAGCCAGTGGTTCTTGAATATTTTGGTTGCAAGACTCCTTTACTCTGAACAATTATTGAACTGAAGAACTATATCTTATGTGGTTATATCGATTGATAGTTCCATTATTTGAAATTAAAACTGAGAAATATTAATTCATTTATATAAGGTGTTTGGAAAAAATAATAGAAATTCACTGGATGCCCTTCCCACCTGTTGAAATTCTCCTCCCTCTAGGTCTGGCTCCTAGACAAGCCCCCCACCAGTCTATTTTCTTTGCTTCCCGTCCTGAGATGCCCGTCACCATTGTCTTGGCCGAGATCTGTCCTGTCTGTTCCCTGGCAAACATCTTCATGGAGGAGGACCAGCCTCCTGTCTGGAGGACCAGACAGACATTTGTCTTCATCTCCTTGGCACCCGCTGGCCACCCCAGGTGGAGGTGGAAGTGGGCGCTCATTTCAGGGAGCCTCCCTGCCTGGGGCTCTGGACATCGTGGGGCTCTGGGACCTGGCTAAGGCAGAGGATGAGAGTGCCCCCTGCCCCTTCACTGGCGGCAGTCTGAAATTCAGAAAGAAGCCATCCTTCTCAAGCCTGGACTCCTCCACCAGAAGGATCCTGAGTCAGACACCAGGCGATGAAAGGCCAGCCTCCTCCACGGTCCACCCAGAAGCAGCGGAGGGCGAGGGCGGGCCAAGCAGAGGGCACCAGCCCGGCCGCGTGTCCCCTCCCGTGTGGACCGCAGCTTTGTTGAGATGCAATTCACCTGCCGCGTGGTTCGCCCACTGAAGTCTCACGTGCCGTTCAGTGGATTTTAGCATATTCACAATTGTGCGGCCATCACCGCAGTCAATGTTAGGACATTCTCATCTACCCTGGAAAAAGACCCTGCCACCTTGTTGGCATGACCCCAAACCCCTCTTCCCGCCGTGCCCCCGGGCCTGGGCAGCCACTGCTCTGCTTTCTGGCCATGTATGCGTGTCTGTTCGGACACGCTGCATAGAGTGAATGACATTATGCGTTGCCTTTTGTGACTGGCTTCTTCCGCTTATCACTGTGCTTCCAGGCTCATCGGTGTGACTCGCATCCATGCTCCGCTCATTTTTTACACTTTTTCCTTCTTTGTTTGGCTGTGCTGGGTCTCAGTTGTGGCACTCGGACTCTTAGTTGCAAAATGTAGGATCTGGTTCCCTGAACAGGCATCGAGCCCAGGCCCCCTGCACTGGGAGCGTGGAGTCCTAGCCACCGGCCCACCAAGGAACCTAGTTCCCCATTCATCTTTATAGCTGAGTGATACTCTGTCTTATATTTGGTTTAGTCACACATTCGTGGATGGGCATTTGAGTTGTTCCCAGTTTGGGGCTGCTGTGAATAATGCTGCTGTGAACACATGTGCACAACTTTTTGGGTGGACATGTGTTTTTAGTCCTCTTGCCTGGAAAATCCCGTAGATGGAGGAGCCTGGTGGGCTGCAGTCCATGGGATCGTGAAGTGTCGGACACAACTGAGCGACTTCCCTTTCACTTTTCACTTTCATGCATTGGGGAAGGAAATAGCAACCCACTCCAGTGTTCTTGCCTGGAGAGTCCCAGGGACGGGGGAGCCTGGTGGGCTGCCGTCTGTGGGGTCACACAGAGTCGGACACGACTGAGCGACTCAGCAGGAGCAGCAGCACTGTTCCACCTAGGAGTGGAATTCCTGGGTCAAATGGTGACTCCGTGTTTAACTTTTTGAGAAACTGTAGAGTATTTCTCCGAAGCAGCTGCGCCATTCTGCGTTCCCACCAGCGGTGTAGGAAGGGCCTGGCGTCTCCATCCCCTCCTCAACATCCCTTATGTCAGACTTTCTGACGACACCCACCCTCGCGGGTGTGAAGTGGTCTCTCACAGTGGTTTTGTTTACTTACTTCTTTAGTTTAATTTTTGTCTGCCCCGGGTCCTTTTTGCTGAGCAGCCTTGGCTGCAGTTGCGGACAGCAGGGCCCTGCTCCGGCCCTCAGCGGCGCTGCTCCAGCTCCTCCTCGCCATGGCCTCTCTTGAGGAGCCCTGGCTCCGGGCCCGCGGGCTCACTCCGCAGTTGCAGTGTGAGCTCAGGAGCTGTGGCTCAAGAGCGTGGCCTGGGGCTTAGCTGCTCCACGGCTCGTGGGGTCTTCCCAGACAAGGGTTGGAACCTATATCCCCTGCATGGGCAGGTGGATTCTTTACCAGCGAGTCACCAGGAAAACCCCTCACTGTGGTTTTGATTTGCATTCTCGCTGATGAATAACAATGTTGAGCATCTTTTTGGGTGCTTATCCATATGTACATCTTCTTTGAGAAATACCTATTCAGAAACTACTGATTATAAGTTAGGTTATTCGGCCTTTTGTTACTGAGCTGTAAGAGTTTTTTAAAAATATATATGTTCTAGATTGAAGTCCCTTGTGAGACTCCCCCCCACCCCAAGCCCAGGGCTTCAGTGGGATAGACACTGGCCACCCAGAAACAGGCCGCTCTTGGTGGAGGCAGGGTGGGGGCAGGGTGGGGGCTGTTGAAGGGACTGCCTGCAAGTGACCTTGGGCCACCCTGCTCCGCTGCTGACACGCTGCTCCAGGTGGGTGGAGGTTGCAGCACCTGTGTGCAGGCTCCCTCGGCCCCGGCGAAAACGAGACCTGGAGGATCTTGATCAGGAGGCCTGACTGTAGCGGGGACACACAGTGCGGGAGTGAGACGGCACAGGACCCACGCCCCAAGGGAGGAGGGCTGAGCCCACAGGAGGTGCTGGGTTTGCAGCAGGGTGGGCTGAGCTGCAGGGGGTTGCCGGGATGCTGCCCCCCTACCAGGGTTAGAAGGAGGATAGGAGTCTGTGAGTGCACACAGGGAGGGTGGGCAAGGAGCGACAGACAGGTGGGAGCTGGGCAGGTGCACAGCTGAGGCAGGTGCAGGGGTGGCCGGAAATGGGGGGCAGGCAGGCGACCCAGGAGCCCTTGTGTCAGGCCAGGGCGCTCAGGCCTGAGGGCAGCGGTAGCTGAAGGGCTTCCATCAAGGGGTGACCCCGTGTGGCCTGCTGGC
>SJYW01016277.1:0-10023 GCA_006410735.1 Raphicerus campestris | reverse complement strand
AGGCCTGGCGTGCTGCGATTCATGGGGTTGCAAAGAGTCAGACACAACTGAGCGACTGAACTGAACTGAACTGAACTGAGTCTCATCAACCCACAGAAATGTGAGCATAAGTAATAAATTACTGGGGGACTTCCCTGGTGGTCCAGTGGTTGAGAATCCATCTGCCAATGCAGGGGATGTGAGTTCAATCCCTGGTCCAGGAACTAAGATTCCACATGCAGAGGGGCAACTAAAAGCTCATGTATCATAATTACTGAGCCTGCTCATGGCAGCTACTGAAGTCCATGCACCCTACAGCCTGTGCAGACAAGAGAAGCCACCACAGTGAGAAGCCTGTGCCCTGCAACTAGATAAAGCAGAACACAGCAATGAAGACCCAGTGCAGCCAAAAGTTTAAAAATAAATTTAAAATAAAGTAATAAATTACTGGGACTTCTGTGAGGTCCAGTGGTTATAATTCTATGCTCCCAATGCAAGGATACAGAGGGCTCGGGTTCAATCCCTGCTTAGGGAACTGGGGCCACAACTGAGAGTTCACATGCCACAACTAAAGATTCTGTATGGCACCATGAAGACGGAGGATCCCACACACTGCAACTAAGACCTGGCACAGCCAAATAAATCAATAAATGAAAATAACTTTTTTTTTTTTAAAGCATCTCTTCAAAAAAAAGAAGAAGAAGAAGAAGACTGAGTCATAGCACTGGCTAGGTGGCAATAGTTTGCAGGGCTGAGACCAGGTTCTCCAGAAAGCTGAGTATGCTCTGAGTCAGCGTCCAGTTCATGGTGCCATTTCTCCAATAGCATGATCCAGAAATCAAGGGCCAGAAATGAGAATGGTACCACCCACTAGGACTCCTTAGTGACCTGATAGCAAAATGCTTGCTTCCTCTCCCTGTGACTTTATGTTCTGCTGGCCCAGAGGTCTTACTTACGAATGGACAGATGGTTCCACTAGGAGACACACAATGGTTCTACTGAACAAGAAGTTGACTGCCACCTGGTCACTTCGGACTCCTCATGCCTCTCAGTCAACAGGCAAATAAGAGTTACAGTGTTAGTGAAGGTAATTGATCCTGATTACCAAGAGGAAATTGGACTGCTGCACCACAGTGGGAGTAAGGAAGAGTACTGTTGTTCAGTTGCCCGACTCCATCCAACCTCATGGACTGTAGCCTGCCAGGCTCGTCTGTCCATGGGATTTCCCAGGCAAGAATACTGAAGTGGGCTGCTATTTCCTTCTTCAAGGGATCTTCTTGACCCAGGGATGGAACCTGCATCTCCTGCATTAGCAGGTGGATTCTTTACCACTGAGCCACCAGGGAAGAGCATGCCAACTGAGAATTGTCACTTGCCATCTGCCACTACAAAGATTAAGTCACTAGCCACAGCAGCCTCTGACCTTCAACATACCCTAAACTCTTTTTAGGAATGAGCACTCTGTGCTCTGGGGAAAATTGGCAGAACAGACCTGTGGATAGTTAGATATTTTCAGGAGAAGATTTTATGTGCCCAATTCTTGCATCTCCTCATACCTAGAAAAGCACTATCAATCATTAATGATTACATCTGCTCCTCGTGACTAGCAACAAGCCTCTGCCAAAAGGTGAGCTTGACTGCACCCACCTCCCTTCACTAAAGTCATACATAACACTGACCATCCCCCTCCCCCCACCTCTTTGGAGCAGTTTCTCAGAGCTATCTGAAATTCTCTCTCCCAGGCAATAGTCCTGATTTTGCCCCAAATAAAACTTAACTCACAACTCATAATGTACATTTTTATTTTCAGTTGACAAGTATGTCTGGAATACAAAAGATCCCTCAGGATGTCTTTTAGGATTACCATACCCTTTGATTAAAGTCACTGAAAAACTACCACAACTCAATCCAGGCAGGACTACCTACATTGAGGTGCTTCCTGAAGGCGAAGGGAATACAAATATAGAGTCAAGAAAGGTAGTTTTAAACACCAACTATGACCATGTGACCAGTTTAAAAAAAGCAAGGACTTTAAGTGTCATGAGCATTTCCACCTTATTTGTTATATTTGTGCATATATATACATATATTAAGTAAATATCTTTGTTTCCTTTCTTATTCCTTTATCATGTAACATAAAATGTACTGACTTTATGTCAGTACTTAGATATTGTTAATTTTACATCATAGTATTTAAGTTATAGGATATCAGAAAAAAGAGTAAACATCACTCAAGTAAACATCACTTACCTCTTCTTCTGGGAAAGAGATCAGTGCACTTTCAGTTGTATAAAGCATAGATCTATCAAGTTAGGTGGACTTATGACCTTGCTATTCTTTATTCAGAGATTAGGTATAGTTAAAGGGGATGTGTATGGATGCCAAGTTGATAAGAGTTGGACTTATGACAGTTAATTTTACCTATCAACTTGGCTGAACAAAGGGTTGACCAGACAGTTAGTAAAACATTATTGCTGTCTCACATGTCTGTGAGGACATCTCCAGAAGAGACAAGCATTTGAACTGGAAGACTAAGTAAAGAAAGGTCACCCTTCACCAATATAGGTGGGCATCATTCAATCCATCTAGGGCCTGAATAGAATGAAGAGGAAGCTTGCACTTCCTCTCTTTGCTTGAGCTGGGACCCCCGTCTTCTTCTGCCCTGGACATCAGTGCTCCTGGCTGTGGGGCCTTCAGACACAGACCAAGACTCACACCATGGGTCCCCTAATTCTCAGGTTTGGGGACTCAGACTTACACCATCAACATCCCTGATCTTCAGGCTTTCAGTCCCCACTGAATTATACCACCAGCTTTCCTGGTTCTCCAACTTACAGATGGCAGATGGTGGAACTTCTCAGCCTCTATTATTGTGTGAGCCAATTCCTATAAAAAAAATCTCTGTATCTCTTTTATACATATATATATACATGTCCCATTGATTCTGTTTCCCTGGAGAATGCTGACTAATCCAGCTACTAAGTTTGGGGCCAGTTTTTTATACAGCAATTTATAATCAGCATATAACTGACCTTCACAAAGAGAAAGAGTTTTCAGACAGCTCTAGCAATGGGAGATCAGGGTGTCCAGGCCCCTCCTTCTGAGTTTAACGTGGGTTAAATCTGAACCCTAGATCTCCCATGAGGCCCACTGTTTCCCAGATCCAAGGAAACCTGTCAGAGGTCGTAGAGACACTGACCCTTTGGTTTATTTATTCAACAAATATGAATGAAGTTCCACCGTGTGAGCAGTAAGGGCACGTTGGGAGAAAAACAGACACTGATTTCACTCTCCTGGGACTTAGATTTCAGCAGGAAAAACAGATATCAGTCAGGTAACCCCAGGAGTCCAGTTAGAGAGACAAGTGTTCGGATTCCATGAGAGGCGGCCCTGCCCACCCTCCTGAATCCCCATCAAGTACCCATTGCCTCAAAGGAGAGGACACATGACAAGCCATATGGGGAGGCTCCCGGTGTGCCTTACCTATGGGCTCGCTGGTGTGAGAAGATTAAATATGAAAAATGTTCACAAATTACTCCTTGCAAGTGGGTGGTGCACAATGCTCAGTAAATGGCAGCTGTTGCTTTTATTTTCATTACTACCACGGTCATTAATGAAAGTCATACAGAGTGAAATAAGTCAGAAAGAGAAAAATAAATATCTCCAATGCATATGTGTGGAATAAATTAATTCATATATGTGGAATCTAGAAAAATGGTACAGATGAACNAGAAGATTAAATATGAAAAATGTTCACAAATTACTCCTTGCAAGTGGGTGGTGCACAATGCTCAGTAAATGGCAGCTGTTGCTTTTATTTTCATTACTACCACGGTCATTAATGAAAGTCATACAGAGTGAAATAAGTCAGAAAGAGAAAAATAAATATCTCCAATGCATATGTGTGGAATAAATTAATTCATATATGTGGAATCTAGAAAAATGGTACAGATGAACCTATTTGCAGGGCAGGAATAGAGATGCAGATGTAGTGAACGGACTTACGAACAGAGTGGGGGAACGGGAGGGTGGGACAAGCTGAGAGATTAGGATTGACACATACATACTANATGAGTTGGCTTTTCACATCCAATGGCCAAAGTATTGGAGCTTCAGCTTTAGCATCAGTCCTTCCAATGAATATTCAGGGTTAATTTTCTTTGGTATTGACTGGTTGGATCTCCTTGCTGTCCAAGGGACTCTCAAGAGTCTTCTCCAGCACCACAGTTTGAAAGCATCAAGACATATAGCATTGAAATATATACATTACCATATGTAAAATTAGATAGCCATTGGATATTTGCTGTGTGATGCAGGGAGCTCAAACTCAGTCCTCTGTGACAACCTAGAGGGGTGCGAGGTGAGAGGGAGGTTCATGGGGGAGGGGATACATGCATACATGTAGCTCATTCACTTTGTTGTACACCAGAATCTAACACAACATTGGAAAGCAATTATACTCCCATACATGTTTGAAAAGTGAGCGTGCTTTACAAGAGTCTTCTATTTTTCCCAAATTAATGGAGCACCTGTGGAGTGTCTTTCCGCCGCCTACTTTGTAACCTGTTTGCAGTGGGATCCTCTCCAAGCCCCTGAAGCTTAACATCCCCAGATCTTCCTCCTCTCAGTCTTTTTCCCAGCGCTGCTCATCCTGGCTTCTCAGCTCTGCCAGTGGCTCCAGTATCCATGACTTGGGGACACCTGAGCCAGTTCTCTTGTAAACGGGGTGGGAGGGAGCTTAGCGGGGAGTAAAGAGAGTAGGCTTCTCCAAGCCCAGGAGGATAGTGCTCCAAGATAGTTTTGATTTCCTATTACGGGATTCTTTTCAATAAAGGCAACTGTGCAAATGCACACAGAAATTGCCCTGAAGAAGGAAATGGCAACCCACACCAGTATAGTTGCCTGGAAAATCCCACGGACAGAGAACCCTGGTGGGCTACAGTCCATGGGGTCACCAAACAGTCAGACATAACTTAGCAACTAAACTACAACACATACATTGATGTAATTTTTAGACTTAAATTTTTTCCCCATAAATCACTATCAAATATCATTGCAGTTCTCTGGAAACAGTTGGTGTTTGAATCCTGGTTCTGCCACGATTCACTAGCTTTGTGCCATTCAATCTCTCTGTGCCTCAGTTTTCCCGTCTATAAAATGGGAATTATAGCAGTGCCAAACACACAGGATTGAAGCAAATTAAAGGAATCAGCAGCACAGACAAAGCCCTTAGAACAACCAGGTTAGCAACTGTCTGATGAATGTTAGCCACTGTTTCCATTTCCTCCCCAGGGAATGGCCTTGATGCAGGTATTACCAGGACAGGCTGGTTGAAGCTGAGGCCAGTGGTGGTGGAATCTGTTTCTCCCTTTCTACCACTGGAAAACCAGATCCTGGTTCTTCTCTGACCCCTTCCAGATGGGCTGTGGACACCCCCACCCACATCCCAGGGGTTTTGGGCAAGATGGGTATGAGAAAGTTCTGAGAATGCAAATCACAGAATAAGCAGAGCAATGGAGTAAGCTCCCGGCCTCCTGAATTGAGGCTGAGCAACTGAAGCCTCTAAAGAGATGAGAGGGAGGGACAGGTGGCAACAGACACAGGGAAGGTGCAAACAAAGGGCCCCCAGAACATCTGAAATCCCACAACCTTTTCTTACCAGCTGCCCCCACCCCGCACCCCTGCATGCAGGTTAGGCCTCGCTAGGTCTGGGCCTCCAGGGCCAAGTTGTGCAGGACAGGGAGGCCTGTCCTACTGAGGAACCACCACCTCCCTGCAGTTCCAGGGGTTTCCAGAAAACCACTGGGAGGGTTAGAGGGACCAGCAAGAGAAGTGCCAAGTTCACAGTCCTACCCCAGAGCCCAGGCTTCCTCCCTGTCAACAGCCCACCCAGTTCAAGGGAAAACTAAAGTCACAAGCCCCTGTCAGGTGCAGCCATATCCAGAGATGGGCAAGAAGAGAGGGCAGGCAAGCCCCCCTCCTGAGTGACAGAGCTGGGAGCTTGGGCACGGGACAGTGAGCCATGCAGTCATCCAGACTGGGGTTCGAGTCCCTCCTCTGCCTCTCACCCAGTGTGTGACCTTGGGCAAATCACTCAGTCTCTCCAAGCCTCAGTTTCCATTTCTGTAAAATGGGTACAAATAACCATCAATCATGAGACTGTGTATGAAGGGTGTTCACAAGTGACAAGCGCTTTATAATTATTACTGCCGCTGCTGTTGTTGTTGTTGGCCTAGTGAGTCTGAAACAGAGGTGGGCTTATCCCTCTGTCAATTTCTCTCTCCCGACCCAGGGACACCAGTGACTTGTGTGAAGCTTCCCCTAGGATGTCTGCCTCAGAGATGGAAAGGGTAGGGTGGAGAGGAGGTTGGCTATAGACCCAGAGCCAAGGGCCAGAGGCTCCTGGAGATGTGTGGCCAGTGGGAAACAAGGACATAGATTGAATAGCATCTCCAAGAGTCTGTTACCAAGAGACAAAAGGATGTTTTCTTCTGGGAAGCTGAAATGCCCTTGTCTTCCATCCCATTTCCCCAGATGCTACACATTCATTCCTACACGGTCCCTTCTGTCCAGAGGTCTGAGCAGAGTCCTCCAACCAAACCCAGCTGTGGGGAAAGGCTGGGGGCACGGGGCTGAGAGGAGAGAGCCAAACCTGGCCTTCACTGCTGAGATGGCAAACTGACCTCAACTTCCATTTTCCCAGGACACCTGGAGGTGTCTGGGGAAGGAGGAGAGCCTGAGTGGGGAGTTTGGAGCTTCTGACTGTAGGTCCATCTCCACCCCATGAAGATGACATCGTTACAATGGGGGTGCTGCTCTTAGAGGCCATGCACCTCTAAGTGGGACTGCTATGAGGCTAAAATAACATGAAAGCTTTCCAGCACAGAGGCTGTATTCCAGCACCCTTAGGCAGTGGCACTGAGGTGCCTTCTGTGATTATAGGTAATAGCTCTATGAAGGCATTAAGTTATTACACAGCGTTGTCATTAAGCTACTTTGTGTCACTGAATTTAACTCCCACCCCCTCCCCCAGTGACAGGAAGAGATTCCAGTGCCAACACTTGGGGGCTGAGTCTTGCCCAGGTGATTCTGGGAACTTGGGGGCTGAGAGTCCCACCCAGGGAATGCTGGGAACTTCCTTTTCTTTTTTCCTAAAAGAGGCTCCTGATCTCTGTACTCACTGGCTCCTTCTTGAGGCTAGAATTTATGGGAAAGGAGAGAAATATTTCAGCTAACAAATTGTCGAGCCTCTGTCTCTAGTCACTAGTCGAGGGAATTTATCTCACATGAATATGAGAGAGAAGAAGGCTCTGACTGAAATGCAAATCCAAACTGCAATGAGATATCACCTCACACCAGTCAGAATGGCCACCATTAAAAGGTCTACAAATAATAATGCTAGAGAGGGTGTGGAGAAAAGGGAACCCTCCTACTCTACTAGTGGGAATGTAAATTAGCGCAGCCACTATGGAGAACAGTTTGGAATTTCCTAAAAGCTAAAAATAGAGCTACCATATGACCCAGCAATCCCACTACTGGGCATGTAGCCTGAGAAAACCATAATTCAAAAGGACACATGTACCCCAGTGCTCATTGCAGCACTATTTACTACAGTCAGGACACGGAAACAATCTAAATGTCCAATAGATGAATTTTATAGACAATCTTATCTGCAAAGCAGAAATAGAAACACAGACGAAGAGAACAAATGTATGGATACCAAGGGGGAAGGGGGAGGAGGGATGAATTGGGAGATTAGGACTGACATATATACTACCAATACTATGTTTAAATAGATAGCCAATGAGAACCCACTGTATAGGTGGCCTAAATGGGAAGGAAACCCCCCAAAAAGAGGGATATATGTAAACATATAGCTGATTCACTTTCCTATACAGCAGAAACTAGCCTAGGCTTCCCTGATGGCTCAGTGGTAAGGAATCCACCTGCAAAGCAGGAGAATGCCCGCAATGCAGGAGATGCAAGTTCAATCCCTGGTTTGGGAAGATCCCTTGGAGAAGGAAATGGCAACCCACTCTAGTATTCTTGCCTGGGAAATCCTGTAGACAGAGGAGCCTGGGTGGGCTACAGTCCAAGGGAACCACCAGAAACTAACACAGCTTTGTAAAACAACTATACTCCAATAAATAAATGATAAAAATAATTTTAAAACATTTAAAAAGAAAACTCTGACCTACTCTTATTAGCCCTGAAGTGTGTCTGCCCTGAGATGCCATTAGTCTCTAGCACAGGGACACTGTGTTTCAACCTCAGGGCCTTTGCATATGCTCTTCCTTCTTCCTGCAAGTTCTTCCTCCAAGATATTCACACAGCTTACCTCTGTTCATTCAGGTTTTTATTCACAGGTCCTCTCCTTGCTGTTCTCATAAAGAACATTTCCCAGGGCCCTTTGTCTCATCTTGCTTAGTATTTCTTTCTGGCTCTTCTCACTGTTTCTTATTATACATACATTGGTGAACAGCATACCATGATACCATATATATTCATTGGTCTGATTCTGGCCCATCTCACCCACTAAAGTTGAAGTTCCCAGATGGCAGGAATAGCATCTCACATATGACTCTGCTTCCAGCACTGAGAACAGAGCCAAGCTCAGATTAAGTGCTAAGCAAATATTTTATAATGAATATCTGAAATAGATATTTATGCTTTCATTCTCTCCTCAGCAACATACTGAGTGACATCTGCCCCAAAGTTCTGGAACTTTAACAATAATGATACCCAGGTCTGCCCCCAGGGAGTTCACTTTCCAATAGGAAGCAGAGACATTGGTGGCAAAGGGTGAGCACAAAGCTAGGAGGCTGGACTCACATTTATCAACTAACAGTCATCTCTCCAGCCCTGACACCTCTCTTGAACTCCAGACTCAGACATCATCTGCCTTCTTGAAACTGCCAAGAGGATGGGAATTCAAAGCAGAAATTTCTATTTCCCTCCCCACCTGCTTCTCCTTGTTTGTTCCCCATCTCAGCTGTTCAGAACAAAAATCCAGGCATCATCTTGCCTTCTACCTTCTATCATCACCCTGCATCCAATTGGAAGTCCAGTCTGCTCGTTCTCCCGGTCACATTCCAATTCTAACTGCTTCCTCATACATCCTGTCCTTACTTTCCTTTTCCAAGTCAACTCCATAACTGATTCCAGCTCCCCCCACCCACTCGACAACCAGAGGGATCCTTTTAAAACACGAATTAGGAACTTCCCTGGTGGTCCAGTGGCTGGGACTCTGCACTCCCAATACAGGGGGCCTGGGTTCTATTTCTGGTTGAGGAATTGGATTCTACATGCTCCAACGAAGACTTGCCACAGCCAAATAAATTTTTTTTTTAATTCATGAATCAGATAATGTGGCCCCTCCCCTTACCCAAAAGCCTCCAGTGTCTCCCACTACAGCTCCCATTCCATCTATTTGTCTGTTGGTTTCTCTGACTTCATCCCACACAACATCCCATGCTAGCCACCACCCTCACCCTGCCCTGGCTCTCCTGTTGCTTTGCAGACACTCCAGCCTCAATGCTTCTGCCTCAGGGCCTTTGCACTTGCTATTTCCCTTCCCCAAACACTTTTCCCTCCAGATCCTTGCAAAGTCAGCTCTATCTCATCATTCAGCTCTCAGGTCATTCATTTCCTCAAAGAGACTGCCCCTGGCTACCAGATATAGCCCACCCACTCCCAGTCACTTTTACCTCATCACCCAACTGGGTTTGGAACATCATCTGACACTCCTGTTCACCTGTGTGTTCATAAAGTGCGCATCTCTGCCATTCACTGGGGAGGGGGAATTCAGGGCAGGGAAGCCAGGCTGTGGAGAGGCTGCAGAAGGAAGATGGCAGTTCAGTTCAGTACAGTCGCTCAGTCGTGTCCGACTCTTTGCTACCTCATGAATCACAGCATGGGGTTGCTGTCCATCACCAACTTCCGGAGTTCACTCAGATTCACGTCGGTCGAGTCAGTGATGTCATCCAGCCATCTCATCCTCTGTCATCCCCTTCTCCTCCTGCCCCCAATCCCTCCCAGCATCAG
>SJYW01016274.1:29307-44037 GCA_006410735.1 Raphicerus campestris | reverse complement strand
ACACACACAAACACATATGCATATACACAAACACAGATTATACACATGCACAATACACATGCATATACAGATATACACATGCATACACACAATACACATATGCATATACACACAGATATACACATGTGCACACACACAAACACATATGTGTATATACAAATACATATATACACACACAAACACATATGCATATACACAAACACAGATTATACACATGCACAATACACATGCATATACAGATATACACATGCATACACACAATACACATATGCATATACACACAGATATACACATGTGCACACACACAAACACATATGTGTATATACAAATACATATATACACACACAAACACATATGCATATACACAAACACAGATTATACACATGCACAATACACATGCATATACAGATATACACATGCATACACACAATACACATATGCATATACACACAGATATACACATGTGCACACACACAAACACATATGTGTATATACAAATACATATATACACACACAAACACATATGCATATACACAAACACAGATTATACACATGCACAATACACATGCATATACAGATATACACATGCATACACACAATACACATATGCATATACACACAGATATACACATGTGCACACACACAAACACATATGTGTATATACAAATACATATATACACACACAAACACATATGCATATACACAAACACAGATTATACACATGCACAATACACATGCATATACAGATATACACATGCATACACACAATACACATATGCATATACACACAGATATACACATGTGCACACACACAAACACATATGTGTATATACAAATACATATATACACACACAAACACATATGCATATACACAAACACAGATTATACACATGCACAATACACATGCATATACAGATATACACATGCATACACACAATACACATATGCGTATACACAGATATACACACACATACACATATGCATATACACAGATATACACATGCATACACACACGATACATATATGTATATACACAGATATACACATGCGCACACACATGATACATATATGTATATACACAGATATACACACGTGTACACACACAAACACATGCGTATACACACAGATATATACACACAAATATACATATGCATATACACAAACAGATTATACACATGCACACACACAATACACATATGTGTATACACAGATTCTACACATCCACACACACAAATACATATATGCATATACACAAACACAGATATACACACACGCGCGCGCAAATACACATATGCATATACACAAACAGATATACACATAATACACATATGCATATACACAAACACAGATATACACATGTGCACACACACAAACACACATATGCATATATACAGACACAGATATACACGTGTATACACACAAACACACACATTTATACACAAACACAGATATATACACATACACACACAAATACGCATATGCGTAAACACAAACACACATATACACATGTGCATGCATGCACAAATACACACATGCTTATACACAAGCACACAGATATACACATGCATACACACAATACACATATGCGTATACACAAACACAGAGATATACACATGCGTGCACACACAGAGATACACATGCATATACACAAATGCAGATATACACATGTACACACACAAATACACATATGCGTATACACAGATATGCACAGACACATGTAGAGACATATACAGTGAGTGTGTGCTCAGTCACTCAGTTTTGCGTGACCCTGTAGCCCCATGGACCACAGTCGCCAGGCTCCTCCCTCCATGGGATTCTCCAGGCAAGAATACTGGAGTGGGTTGCCATTTCCTCCTCCAGGGGATCTTCTTGACCCAGGGATGGTACACATCCATCCACATATATATATACAGAGACACACACATATACAGGCCTGCACACATACACACATACTTATACACGTATAGACATACACACGCACAGACACATATACTTACGCACATAACATGTACACACACACAAAGGCACTCTTTACCAGAAGCAAGAGTCCAGAAGGACAAAGAGCAACTTCCAAACCTAAAGCACAGCGCCCTAAGGGGACAGCGGTGCACAGGTGCCTGGGAGGGAGCAGCGGCGGACAGGGAGGCCTGGGGAAGGCTGGGGCCACATCCTTCCCTCCGAGCACACCCTGGACACGGCCAGAGGCCAGGGCAGCCCCACACCCAGCAATCGCCGCGGGGCCGGGATCCCTGGGGCCGACACTGCCTGGGCCAGGCGGCCGAGAGCAGGAGCCTGGTCACGCCGGGCCTCGTAAGAGGTACCAAGCCCACGGGCCTCCTGGAGACGCTTCTGAGAGGTCTCTTGGGAGGCCAGAGGCCCCCTCCCCAGCCCCAGAGCCGCTAGCTGCCTCCCTGGGGCTCAGCACCCTGACCTCCTCCCAGAGAGAGGCAGGACCAGAGGCCAGAAAGGCCGCCTCTGAAGAACCCTCCTGCCCTGGGGTCAAAGAAGACTCCAAGGGTCAGGAAGGACCTCAGCCAGAAAGGGACGGGAGGGCCTAGCACAGGCCAGGAAGGGTGAGAGCCAGAGTTCTCACTGTGAGCCGGGCCTGGGCGTCCTGGTCACCCCAGGGCCCCAGGACTGGGTGCCACTGCACCTGCCAGACGGCAGAGCTGTAATCCATCTGAGTTTGCAGGGATCCTTCAGGCTCTCCCTGCCTCGAGCCCCGTCAGGGTCCTGCCAGGTGGACCTCCAGCGCCAGGAGCCGGGGGACGCCCTCCACAGCAGGGACCTCATCCTTGCGGTGCCTCCTCTGCCGCCCGCAGGGAGCCCGGCCCCCGAGTCCTGCTGCCCCTACCTCCACCCGCAAGGCCACAGACCTCCAGGAACTGAGCGCTGACTTTGAACTCGGGCCCGGCCACGCCTTGCTCCTGCGCCCGCTGCTTGCGCTCCGCAATGCCCCCGAAGAGGTGCGCGATGGCCCGCGGGATGATGCCCTGCTCCTCCTCCGCCATGGCCACATCGAAGCCGGTGCCCATGGTGTACGTCTTCCCCGCCCCTGTCTGTGTAGGCAAAGTTGGGAGGAGGACGTCACCCAGGACCTTGGGGGGCAGGGCGGCGAGTCCGGGACCCTCCTAGCCTGTCCCCACCAGCCGATCCCAAGTCTCAGCCAGCACTGCCCCAGCAACCCCGGACCACAGACAAGACCCCAGCTGCATCCCAGCTACCCCGCGGCCAGCTTTCTGCCCTCAGACGGGGGCCGGGGCCCAGGTGACCACAGGCAGAGAAGGCGCTCACCTGCCCGTAGGCCAGCACCGTGGCGTTGTAACCCTCGAAGCAGCCCTCCACTAGCTTGCTGACGCATGTGGAGTAGATCTGCTCCTGCCAGGTGTCCAGGTCGAAGACAAAGTCATAGGTGAAGGCCTTGTCCTTCCCCAGGAGGACCTGGGGCTCCCCGGGGGTGACCGACGTGCAGATGTGGCAGCCCTCAATCTTCTCTTTTGACAGTTGGGGCCGGATCCTGCCCGGGGTGGGGGGCGGGAGGGAGTCCTGGGTCAGACTGGCTGGGGGCGACCCGCAGCCACCCTCCTGCCCGTCCAGCTGGTCAGCGTCTGCCCCAGGCCCCTCCTCTCCCACGAGTGGGAGAAGGAAGGAAGCATAGCATGGGGGCAGCTGTGTGAGACCTCCCGAACAATAACACTGATGGGGTGCCTTTGCCTTCTCCGGCTGGTAATATCAACACCGCTCAGAGCAGCAGCTGTGGCGTTTGTATTTATGTCTGCACGCACCGGGTCTCCGTGGCTGCACGTGGGTTTTCCCTAGATGCGGGGCGCGGGCTTCTCTTGTGGCGGAGCACGGGCTCTGGGGGCGAGGGCTTCAGGACTGCAGCCCATGGGCTCAGTAGTTGGGGCTCGAGGGCGCCGTAGCTGTGACGCCACGGGCTCAGTTGCCCCGTGGCATGTGGAATCTCTCCAGAGCATGGATCGAACCGTGTCCCCTGCATTGGCAGGTGGATTCCTAACACTAGACCATAAGGAAGTCCAGCAACTGCTAACATTTCATGAGCACCCTAGGAATTGAATGTACGTTAAAGGTATTTTACCTAACAGGAATTCACGTATTCTTTACCATAAACCTGCGAGGTATGTATTATTTGCTGGATGTTTACTGAGAAAAGAGACTGGGAGTTTGACTTTCCCAAGATTGGGCAACAACAGAATGTGACAGGTCTCACTGACATCAAAGCACACGCTCCTGACGGGTCACGGAGCCCCACGGTCCGTGTCCCATAGAGAAGGGGGTGGGGAGAAGGCAGTCGGCCCCTCCTGAGAGGCAAAGCCCAGGACCAGCGGGGAAGGAAGGGCCAGGCCTGGCTGCTTCCCGGGGGGCTACGTTCCGGAGGAGACCAGTGCCTCTGCCCAGGCCTGCAGGGGCTGCAGGGGGTCCCCCTGCTCAGGAAGGCCCGCCCCAGATGCGCGGGGAACAGTCTCAGGCATAAGCTCAGGTTCCCTTCTGGAAGCCAAGAGGACTGGACCAAGCAGAACCCTGCAGAGCAGGTTGAGACAAAAGTCAGAGGGCAGGGACCTCCAGCAGGGGCGCCGCCGCAGGAGGGGCCCGTCCCAGGCCCTGGGGGCTCCCCAGCACAGAGGAAGAGGAGGGGCCCGGGCGAAGTGGGGCGCAGCGCGGACAGTGGGCAGGGCCGTCTCCTTCCCCTGCCCCTGCCCCTCTTGCAAGCAGCCACTGCTGGAGGAGGTCCCCATGGCAACCGAGAGTGAGTCAGTGAGCATGTGCACGGATTGGCAGAGCGCGCCTGCCGATGCCTGAATCTCCGGGCGGGGGGTGCCCCTGGGCTCACACAGCCTGCCAGCCCCTCAGCCAGGCTCTCACAATGAGCTGCTTGTCAGCACCCCTGTCCTAAGCCAACATTTACAGAGAGAAGAAAGCGTGTGAGGGCTGGCCCAGGGCGGCCCCCCCGCCCCTGCCCACCGCAGAGCCAGCCCCCAAGGGGCCATCCTGTCTCAGCCTCAGGCTGCTTAGCCCCGAGGCCCCTCAGAGCCCGGTGAGAAGCCCCCAAGCTCGCGGCCTGCATTCGCCTATGAGGGGAATAAGAGGCTGGGGGCGGGGTGGTGGCCTGGCATTTCTCCAGGACCTGTCGTCACACCACTGAGGTTGCAGGGGCCGGACATCCACGGAGGTTACCACCCCTCTCCTTGCCCCATCCAGCTCCTGCGGGCCAGGCTGAAGTGCGAGCCCAGCTCCTGTCTCCCCCAGACGAGCTTCTGGCTGGGAGGGGCGCTGGGAATCCACCCCACCCTTTCTGGACCTGCACACCAGACCCTGGATCCGTCAGTAAGACGCCCGGGCCATGGGGCTCCTACCTGGACCGCTGGTGATGGCGGCCGACACACACAACCACGCCCGAGCGGGACACTTCAGTCCCCGCGGCGGACAAGGAAACAGACGGTGCCGGCCAGGGGCGGGCGCCGGGGGGCCGGGCGCCAGGGGCAGCGGGGTCCAAGCCTGGGCAGCGGGGGCTCCATTCCTCCCTTGTTCCTATGCTTTGTGCAGCTGAGGCGCAGGGCCCAGTGTGCCCAGGGAAGGTGGGCAGCAACCTCAAAGGGCACCGGGCAGGGACCAGGAGCTCAGACCTGGGGGCCCNATCCACATATATATATACAGAGACACACACATATACAGGCCTGCACACATACACACATACTTATACACGTATAGACATACACACGCACAGACACATATACTTACGCACATAACATGTACACACACACAAAGGCACTCTTTACCAGAAGCAAGAGTCCAGAAGGACAAAGAGCAACTTCCAAACCTAAAGCACAGCGCCCTAAGGGGACAGCGGTGCACAGGTGCCTGGGAGGGAGCAGCGGCGGACAGGGAGGCCTGGGGAAGGCTGGGGCCACATCCTTCCCTCCGAGCACACCCTGGACACGGCCAGAGGCCAGGGCAGCCCCACACCCAGCAATCGCCGCGGGGCCGGGATCCCTGGGGCCGACACTGCCTGGGCCAGGCGGCCGAGAGCAGGAGCCTGGTCACGCCGGGCCTCGTAAGAGGTACCAAGCCCACGGGCCTCCTGGAGACGCTTCTGAGAGGTCTCTTGGGAGGCCAGAGGCCCCCTCCCCAGCCCCAGAGCCGCTAGCTGCCTCCCTGGGGCTCAGCACCCTGACCTCCTCCCAGAGAGAGGCAGGACCAGAGGCCAGAAAGGCCGCCTCTGAAGAACCCTCCTGCCCTGGGGTCAAAGAAGACTCCAAGGGTCAGGAAGGACCTCAGCCAGAAAGGGACGGGAGGGCCTAGCACAGGCCAGGAAGGGTGAGAGCCAGAGTTCTCACTGTGAGCCGGGCCTGGGCGTCCTGGTCACCCCAGGGCCCCAGGACTGGGTGCCACTGCACCTGCCAGACGGCAGAGCTGTAATCCATCTGAGTTTGCAGGGATCCTTCAGGCTCTCCCTGCCTCGAGCCCCGTCAGGGTCCTGCCAGGTGGACCTCCAGCGCCAGGAGCCGGGGGACGCCCTCCACAGCAGGGACCTCATCCTTGCGGTGCCTCCTCTGCCGCCCGCAGGGAGCCCGGCCCCCGAGTCCTGCTGCCCCTACCTCCACCCGCAAGGCCACAGACCTCCAGGAACTGAGCGCTGACTTTGAACTCGGGCCCGGCCACGCCTTGCTCCTGCGCCCGCTGCTTGCGCTCCGCAATGCCCCCGAAGAGGTGCGCGATGGCCCGCGGGATGATGCCCTGCTCCTCCTCCGCCATGGCCACATCGAAGCCGGTGCCCATGGTGTACGTCTTCCCCGCCCCTGTCTGTGTAGGCAAAGTTGGGAGGAGGACGTCACCCAGGACCTTGGGGGGCAGGGCGGCGAGTCCGGGACCCTCCTAGCCTGTCCCCACCAGCCGATCCCAAGTCTCAGCCAGCACTGCCCCAGCAACCCCGGACCACAGACAAGACCCCAGCTGCATCCCAGCTACCCCGCGGCCAGCTTTCTGCCCTCAGACGGGGGCCGGGGCCCAGGTGACCACAGGCAGAGAAGGCGCTCACCTGCCCGTAGGCCAGCACCGTGGCGTTGTAACCCTCGAAGCAGCCCTCCACTAGCTTGCTGACGCATGTGGAGTAGATCTGCTCCTGCCAGGTGTCCAGGTCGAAGACAAAGTCATAGGTGAAGGCCTTGTCCTTCCCCAGGAGGACCTGGGGCTCCCCGGGGGTGACCGACGTGCAGATGTGGCAGCCCTCAATCTTCTCTTTTGACAGTTGGGGCCGGATCCTGCCCGGGGTGGGGGGCGGGAGGGAGTCCTGGGTCAGACTGGCTGGGGGCGACCCGCAGCCACCCTCCTGCCCGTCCAGCTGGCCAGCGTCTGCCCCAGGCCCCTCCTCTCCCACGAGTGGGAGAAGGAAGGAAGCATAGCATGGGGGCAGCTGTGTGAGACCTCCCGAACAATAACACTGATGGGGTGCCTTTGCCTTCTCCGGCTGGTAATATCAACACCGCTCAGAGCAGCAGCTGTGGCGTTTGTATTTATGTCTGCACGCACCGGGTCTCCGTGGCTGCACGTGGGTTTTCCCTAGATGCGGGGCGCGGGCTTCTCTTGTGGCAGAGCACGGGCTCTGGGGGCGAGGGCTTCAGGACTGCAGCCCATGGGCTCAGTAGTTGGGGCTCGAGGGCGCCGTAGCTGTGACGCCACGGGCTCAGTTGCCCCGTGGCATGTGGAATCTCTCCAGAGCATGGATCGAACCGTGTCCCCTGCATTGGCAGGTGGATTCCTAACACTAGACCATAAGGAAGTCCAGCAACTGCTAACATTTCATGAGCACCCTAGGAATTGAATGTACGTTAAAGGTATTTTACCTAACAGGAATTCACGTATTCTTTACCATAAACCTGCGAGGTATGTATTATTTGCTGGATGTTTACTGAGAAAAGAGACTGGGAGTTTGACTTTCCCAAGATTGGGCAACAACAGAATGTGACAGGTCTCACTGACATCAAAGCACACGCTCCTGACTGGTCACGGAGCCCCACGGTCCGTGTCCCATAGAGAAGGGGGTGGGGAGAAGGCAGTCGGCCCCTCCTGAGAGGCAAAGCCCAGGACCAGCGGGGAAGGAAGGGCCAGGCCTGGCTGCTTCCCGGGGGGCTACGTTCCGGAGGAGACCAGTGCCTCTGCCCAGGCCTGCAGGGGCTGCAGGGGGTCCCCCTGCTCAGGAAGGCCCGCCCCAGATGCGCGGGGAACAGTCTCAGGCATAAGCTCAGGTTCCCTTCTGGAAGCCAAGAGGACTGGACCAAGCAGAACCCTGCAGAGCAGGTTGAGACAAAAGTCAGAGGGCAGGGACCTCCAGCAGGGGCGCCGCCGCAGGAGGGGCCCGTCCCAGGCCCTGGGGGCTCCCCAGCACAGAGGAAGAGGAGGGGCCCGGGCGAAGTGGGGCGCAGCGCGGACAGTGGGCAGGGCCATCTCCTTCCCCTGCCCCTGCCCCTCTTGCAAGCAGCCACTGCTGGAGGAGGTCCCCATGGCAACCGAGAGTGAGTCAGTGAGCATGTGCACGGATTGGCAGAGCGCGCCTGCCGATGCCTGAATCTCCGGGCGGGGGGTGCCCCTGGGCTCACACAGCCTGCCAGCCCCTCAGCCAGGCTCTCACAATGAGCTGCTTGTCAGCACCCCTGTCCTAAGCCAACATTTACAGAGAGAAGAAAGCGTGTGAGGGCTGGCCCAGGGCGGCCCCCCCGCCCCTGCCCACCGCAGAGCCAGCCCCCAAGGGGCCATCCTGTCTCAGCCTCAGGCTGCTTAGCCCCGAGGCCCCTCAGAGCCCGGTGAGAAGCCCCCAAGCTCGCGGCCTGCATTCGCCTATGAGGGGAATAAGAGGCTGGGGGCGGGGTGGTGGCCTGGCATTTCTCCAGGACCTGTCGTCACACCACTGAGGTTGCAGGGGCCGGACATCCACGGAGGTTACCACCCCTCTCCTTGCCCCATCCAGCTCCTGCGGGCCAGGCTGAAGTGCGAGCCCAGCTCCTGTCTCCCCCAGACGAGCTTCTGGCTGGGAGGGGTGCTGGGAATCCACCCCACCCTTTCTGGACCTGCACACCAGACCCTGGATCCGTCAGTAAGACGCCCGGGCCATGGGGCTCCTACCTGGACCGCTGGTGATGGCGGCCGACACACACAACCACGCCCGAGCGGGACACTTCAGTCCCCGCGGCGGACAAGGAAACAGACGGTGCCGGCCAGGGGCGGGCGCCGGGGGGCCGGGCGCCAGGGGCAGCGGGGTCCAAGCCTGGGCAGCGGGGGCTCCATTCCTCCCTTGTTCCTATGCTTTGTGCAGCTGAGGCGCAGGGCCCAGTGTGCCCAGGGAAGGTGGGCAGCAACCTCAAAGGGCACCGGGCAGGGACCAGGAGCTCAGACCTGGGGGCCCAGGGTGTCTGGGGCTCCCAGGGGGACCCAGCCGCCTCTGAGGCCTCTCCAGCTTCGCTGGCCAGCACCAGCTCCCTGCCATGTGGGTTGCTTGCGATGGGATTTCTGGATCTGGTTCAAATACCATTTAATTACCACAGGCAGACGGCAATGTTGGTGATTGGAGGAAATCAAATCAGGGTCCCTGGAGACAGGAGGGGCCACGGGGGGGGAGCTGTTGCCTTGCCCGGTGGGTGGATCCCATCAGCAAGAAGCCGGCTTCTGCTCCGCCCACCAGGCCCCCAGCCCAAGAGGGCGGCTGGAAGCACATCAGGAGGCAGAGCCTAGAGGAGGGGGCTCCAGGGTTTGAGGGTCCAGGCATTGCAAGGTCAGCAGGCATTCACCCTGGGACCATCCCCGGTCCAGCACACTTTGGTGTGGGGTTCTCTGGGGTCAGAGAGCCAGCCAGCCCCACGTGGGCCCATCCTAGGCACCAGTGTCCTTAGCAGGGGCAGATGGGTGAGTACTACCATCCAGAGAATGGGGCATTAGCTAGGAGCCAGAGGACACGAGCCCAGGATGAGTCATTAACTCCCAAGGCCACCTAGCGGGACGGGGCGCGGGGGAGTGTCTGTCCCAGGAATGGGCCTTGAACCAGTAACTGGACATGGATGCTTCCATGCGCCTGCACTGGGCCAGGTGCCTCAGGCCATCTCACTCAAGGGAGGTGATTCACTAGCGACCTCAACCCACTGTCCAGAGAGGGAAGCTGAGGCTGAGTCCCAGTCGGTACAGGCNCACTGGGCCAGGTGCCTCAGGCCATCTCACTCAAGGGAGGTGATTCACTAGCGACCTCAACCCACTGTCCAGAGAGGGAAGCTGAGGCTGAGTCCCAGTCGGTACAGGCAAGCCAGGAGTCCGAAGCCTGCGGCTTCTCCACTCCTCCAGCGGCCTGGGACACTCAGCGCCCAGATGGACGTATAAACTCCCTGCCCGGCACCACCAAGGGAGCAGGGGGCAGATGGGCGGGGGGTGGCCCGCCACAGCTGACACATGTCCGGCGGGCTGGACCCGAGCGCTGGGCTTCGGGGGCCCCAGTCCAGTGGACGCAGTCGCCTTGGGCTCCTTCCCACCACACCTTGCCCCGGGGGAGACTCTGAACCCAAACCACATCCAGGAGACAAAGACGGGCCCTTGGCAAGCGCCTGCCCCAACCTCCAGCAGGTCGGCCACCCCTGCTTCCCTGCATCATCCGGACAGCTCTTCCCAGTTTCAGCTTTCTAGGAACTTGGCGGCCCTCGCCTGCGGCAGCTCCTGACCAGCCTGACCCTGCCCCCAGCGAGGTCACTTCTATGGGCTGCCCTGGAGCCCCAGATGAGGGAAGGAGCAGCTTCCGGCTATGTAGGGTGGCAGGAAGGCACCCCTGCCAGTACTGTTCCTCCCTAGGGGCTCGGGAGGGTGAGCAGGGGTGAGAGCCAGGCTCCAGGATCTTCCAAGAGAACCAGGGGCGCAGGGCGCTGTGGGCCCCAGCCGGAGCCAGGGTGAGGCGAGTAAGGTATGCTCACCTCGGATGCAGAATTTAAGGGGATGTAAACCGTGATCACGATAAATTATGATTTATTGCACTATTCGGAGAACTCAAGCTGGCAAACTGCGCTGCCTGTTTCTGTCAAGCCCAAAAGGCATTTTGTGGACCCCACGGCGGGGGGGTCATTTCTGAGCAGAGACTACCNCCCATCCCTTCTCCCGGCCCTGCAGGGGTAAGGCGGCGCAGGGCCCCACTGAGAAAGGCCGGGAACCTCCCAGATCACAGCCCGGTCTGTCTGCCACTTGCCAACACGCAGAGGGCCGGGAGGGGCTCAGAGGAGGCCCGGGCTCTCCGGCGGAGGGGTCCAGCCCGGGCCGCGGGGCTGCTTCCGGCGCACTGCCGAGCGGCGCTAGGGCGCCGGGGCTGGGGATTCTAAGAGCCATCTGCACACTCGGGGCGGAGGGCTGCAGGCGCCCAGGCCGCACCCCACACCGGCTCATGTCCCCCCAGGCGGGGCACAAAGGCGGCGAGCCCCAGCCCGGGGCTGCGAGAAGCGCTGAGCTCAGCACTTCCCCGGCTCTTTGGGAGCCAGGACAGGGCGGAAGCGGAGGACGGCGGAGCCAGCGAGGAGGCAGGCCCGGGGATGCTGCGCCTGCCAAGGCGGGAGGGCCCCTCCCCCAAAGCGTGGCCGGCGGCGCCCCGCTCCCGACCGGCCTCGGTGACAGCCGCACAGAGCCGCCAACCACCCCGCAGGGCTCCGCCCCGCCGCCGGGGGCTGGGGCAGGGGCAGGGCGCGTGGGTGTGGCCGGCTCCAGGTGAACCCCGTCCCGCCCGGTTAGCCGGATCCAGTCCCTCCATAGGTCCCTAACCGACCCGCCCCCGGCTCCCACATCTTCCTTTTCTCCAGGAGGTCCTGGTTTAGTTGCTAAGTCGTGTCCCACTCTTGCAGCCCCATGGACTGTCGCATGCCAGGCTCAGGCTGTGATAGTAAAATAACTAAGAACTGCTCCAGAATCCAGAAAATTCTTACAGTTGTGGTGTGTGCTCTGTGACTCCTGACATCCCTTTTTGCTGGTACCTGGAACCTCGTACCAGTTTCTCAGGAGTAATAACCCTGCACGTAAGGAGCAACATGCCTCTCTGCTGGCCGCTGGTCACGGCGCCTACCAGACTTTGCACACGATCTGAGTGGGAGAACTGCCACACTTTTCACACATTCTAAGGAGGAGGTCCCCCCACAATTTACAAAGAGGGCTCAAAAAGATATTAGCTCAGCTCAGGGTCACAGAGCTAATCAGTAGCTAGGTCTTCTAGGAAGCCCATTTTTCCTGGCCAAGGACTGAAGGGTCAGAGCAGGAGGAGGACCCGGGAGAAGCAGCCTGCAGGCGAGTTGTCACTCTGGGGTCTTCCAGGCTGGAAGACACCCTCGCAGGCCCCACATCCAGGGCCTTGAGAAGAACCTCAGCCCCCTCTGACGGCCAAGATCACCTCGTAACCAGTCCCTTCAGAAACAGCCCAGGGGTGTGAGCCCCTCCCGGACACCCTAACGTCTTTCTGGAACCCTGAATAGGAGCCCGGGGGCCTGGGCGCCTGGAGAAGTGAGAACGCCCAGCACCCTGTCCTGGGGTGGGCTGCCCCCTCAGCTGCCCAGNCCCGGTTAGCCGGATCCAGTCCCTCCATAGGTCCCTAACCGACCCGCCCCCGGCTCCCACATCTTCCTTTTCTCCAGGAGGTCCTGGTTTAGTTGCTAAGTCGTGTCCCACTCTTGCAGCCCCATGGACTGTCGCATGCCAGGCTCAGGCTGTGATAGTAAAATAACTAAGAACTGCTCCAGAATCCAGAAAATTCTTACAGTTGTGGTGTGTGCTCTGTGACTCCTGACATCCCTTTTTGCTGGTACCTGGAACCTCGTACCAGTTTCTCAGGAGTAATAACCCTGCACGTAAGGAGCAACATGCCTCTCTGCTGGCCGCTGGTCACGGCGCCTACCAGACTTTGCACACGATCTGAGTGGGAGAACTGCCACACTTTTCACACATTCTAAGGAGGAGGTCCCCCCACAATTTACAAAGAGGGCTCAAAAAGATATTAGCTCAGCTCAGGGTCACAGAGCTAATCAGTAGCTAGGTCTTCTAGGAAGCCCATTTTTCCTGGCCAAGGACTGAAGGGTCAGAGCAGGAGGAGGACCCGGGAGAAGCAGCCTGCAGGCGAGTTGTCACTCTGGGGTCTTCCAGGCTGGAAGACACCCTCGCAGGCCCCACATCCAGGGCCTTGAGAAGAACCTCAGCCCCCTCTGACGGCCAAGATCACCTCGTAACCAGTCCCTTCAGAAACAGCCCAGAGGTGTGAGCCCCTCCCGGACACCCTAACGTCTTTCTGGAACCCTGAATAGGAGCCCGGGGGCCTGGGCGCCTGGAGAAGTGAGAACGCCCAGCACCCTGTCCTGGGGTGGGCTGCCCCCTCAGCTGCCCAGATCCCATGACCCCCTCCTCACGCCACACCTGGCTCCGTCTGGCGCTGGGCTCTCACGACCTCCAATGTGGAGTGTGTGTGGTGGGGGACACAGAGAGGAGCCACAGGACCCCCTGCCTGCCTGGCACAGCGAGGCGCTTAGCCATGCCGGGACCTGCCAGGGGCCAGCTTGGCCCCGCTACTGAAGGGGCCAGACCAGAGGGGAACTCAGCCACAGCGCAAGGGATTCACACTGGCTAGCAGCGAGAGCCTCCTGCCTGCAGAGGCTGCAGAGCCCTCGGAAGGGAAGGGGATCTGCAGTCCTCCCCCCCGGAATCACGGTCACTGACGCCACCCGAGCCGCCTGTTAGGACCGGACGCAGTATCTTTTGAGAGCCGATGTATGGAGCACCTTTACGTGCAGGGACACGTCACGTATAAGGACTGCCTCCTTCCTGAGGCTCAGAAGAGAGAATCTGAACAAGCCTGGAGTCACACTCTCCTAATGGTAGGTAGAGCTGAAATCCAAACCCAGCCTGACTGTGGCCTGGCCTGCTGCATCCTCTAAGCAGCCCCGGCCCGGAGAGAGGTGGGCCGGGGAAAGATGATCCTTGCCGACAGCTGCCAGAGGGCCAGAGCCGTCTGCTGGGGAGTGTTTCCACATTCACAGTGAGGCCGAGGCCTCACAGTGACAGCCGAGGCCAGGGCAGGGGAAGCGGGTGCCAGGGACCCAGGAGGCTGCTGCCTCGCAAGAGCATGGCGCCGCCTCCGAGGCAGAGGGAGGAGGTGTGCACCCACGTTCATGGGCATCCTCTCCTCCTCCCCTACCCCCTCCTGGGCAGCCTGCCAGCTCCAGGAAGTCGGCTGGAATCGACATCCCTGCTGTCTCACATCCCTGCTGTCTCACGGGAGTCTGGCTCCCAGACACCCTGGGGCTTCAGCTGACTTAGCCCGGCCTGCGGGGAGTGCGGGGGCAGTCCGCCCTGAAGCAGGGCGGCAGGTCCAGCGCGCGGTGCTGCCCCTCTCAGCTGCAGAGCTGCAGCGTGGGGAGCCCTGTGAGCTCCCAGGCCCTCCCCGAGCCCAGTCCTCCTGAGGCCGCCTCAGGGAAAACACTGGCCCGAACCCCCAAACAAGAAGGCTTTGTACTGTGGGGTCAAAGGACATGGGTTTATGAGGCCAGGCCTGGGGAAAGGGGTCCGCAGCCCCCTCTGCCTGATTTCTGCCCCTGCATGTGTTCCCAGGAGCCCAGGGAGGGCCGCAGACACTCAAGGGGACCCACAGGAAGCCTGGGGTTCAGGGCTCTGACGCCCTCCCTCCCGGGGATGTCTTCCACCCCTCGCTTTCTCAGTTCGTCC